>NDFZ01004881.1:0-23927 GCA_002192655.3 Mamestra configurata
CAGAAGCGTGGCCCGCGACGTGCTCACGTGCGTGCACACGCGTAACGCAGTTTATGCCCTTAGCATACCGAGACTATTCCGTGCCTCGGAAAGCACGTTAAGCCGTAGGTCCCGGCTGTTATTTGTAGATCTTTGGCAGTCGTTACGGATAGTCAGAAGCCAGAAAATCTGACACCAGTCTTACCAAGGAGTAACGTGTTAGGTACCCTGTTAATGGGTTGTGGAGGTCGGGTAGACAGCCGCTCCACGTAAAATACTGGTATTCAGTTGAATCCGGTTTGAATGGAAGCCGACCCCCATATAATTGGGAAAAGGCTAGGCAGATGAATCGTAGGCTTAGCAAGTGTGATTGATTGTTCAGCGTGCTTAGGACTATCCTATACATAGGTACCTAAAATGAAGTAGGGTCCATCAGCTTATTATATCAAATGAAACTACCAGCCTTTATATCGCGCAAAGTTCACAAGTGAAGTAGGTAACAAAACTTTTCAACTAGGGTGTGTCCGTGTAGCTTTTGGTATAATCTACGTAGGTACTTACCTAACAACTAAAAACATGCCTAAGGTAAGAAATTCCGGCTCGCCGTCCGATCAGAACCAAGCCCGGGTCCATGCGCGCCTCAGAGATGTCAGCATATTAGACGGGGCCCGCTAGGGCTAGAGCCTGCCAGGATTGCGAAATTTGTTCGAGAGTCACCGCGGCCCTGAAACGCAGAGGGCATTTCGAGGAACATTCCACTCCGAGCGGAAGGAGTTACTTATTTGATGATTTCCCATCGGTAAAAAATAGGTAGAAATTCCAGGTGACTGCCCCCCAACCCGTGAGTAGGTGCGACTGACACCTTGTACAATTAGGTTTATACCTACTAATTATTTACGGAAATATGATATCTATATGTGTACATAAGTAGGTCAGCAACAGCTATCGTATATATATATATCGTATGGACGTATTAGTTCTTTTATCAGTATCGCGTACTATCTTCATCAATTTAGTACATATTTCTTGATGGACAATGAACTTTGATAAATGTAGGACTTGTTATCAGTCATAAAAATGTGAGCAAATTAAGCCGGTATTTTTATCTCGTTTCTGGTTATGTAATTTACGCGCCACTTGCGGCGCGGTGTGAGCTCGAGACCGGCCTGGAAAGTTCTAAGCTTGCTTGAGCACGTGTTTTAAACATTGATGCAGGTCAATGCAAAACCGGTTCGGTCTCAATTATTATAATATATATTTTTGTTGTTATGTAGTAGCCCAAGCATTGCACATAATTATGTACATTCGCAGAATTGTTAATGTAACTTTAGGTAGGTACATGAAAGACAAATGACAGTTTACACTTTAGGTAGGTATTTGCCTGCCATAACTTGTGATTTTATTATTTGAAGCCCATAATTTATTTTAGATTGAAGCTGAGCTAGGACAGGGTGTGTATTTATTTATAAAATTACAATAATATGCTAGTTATAATTTAGTAGTGTGTTGAATATGTGAGTTGAAGGTTATTCAAATGAAGTAATATACACAAAATTAAAAACATTAATCATTTATTTAAAGATAACACTGCTCGCACTATTCAAGCAAATAAAACTAAATAATTCTAACAAGACAGAGAATTGCCTTTCTATATATTTGTAACTCAATCAGACTCAAAATAAAACTGGGCAATACACATTCACTCCACAATTTGTATAAAATCAATCAGACTACCAGATATTATTATCATAACAATACCCATAACATTGATAACTACTATAACAGTTCGCTTTACACAATAAATGCATTTCAAAGTCCTCAGATGTTATTTTACATCATTCCTCCCATACCACCCATACCGCCCATGCCTCCCATGCCAGCCATGGGGTTGGGTTCCTTCTCCTGAGGAATTTCACAGATCACGGCTTCGGCGGTGGTGAGCAGGGAGGCGACGCCACTGGCATCAGTCAGCGCGGTCCTCACAACCTTCGTGGGGTCAATGATACCCTTCTCTATCATGTTCACATACTCATTGTTCAGAGCATCATATCCAAATTCAGGGCCCAAGTCCTCGACTTTAGCGACCACGACAGATCCATCAATGCCGGCGTTACGCGCAATCGTCATGCATGGCATTCTGAGGGCTTTCTTGACGATTTCAACACCTGTAGCCTGGTCACTGTTAGCTGTCTTTAGTGATGCAAGGTCAGGAATACATCTGAGGAGAGCAGAGCCTCCTCCGGGAACAATACCTTCTTCAACAGCCGCTCGGGTTGCGTTCAAAGCATCATTGACGCGATCTTTCTTTTCATTGACTTCTACTTCACTGGAACCTCCAACATGTAAGACAGCGACTCCAGAAGCAAGGCGGGCAAGACGTTCCTGTAATTTCTCCTTTTCATACTCAGAGGAAGTCTCCTGGATTTGATCACGGATTTGTTCTGCTCTCCTGTCAATGTCTGACTTCTTACCCTTTCCTTTTAGGAAGAGGGTGTCATCCTTTGTGATGATAGCCTCACCCACTTGGCCAAGGTCAGATTGCTGAAGGTTTTCTAATTTGATTAAGTTGGAATCATCTCCAAATACTACACCACCCGTGGCAATAGCCATGTCACTGAGGGTGGCCTTACGGTTGTCACCAAAGCCTGGAGCCTTCACAGCTGCTACCTGCAGGCCAATCTTCAATCTGTTAACTACCAGTGTGGACAGGGCTTCACCATCAACATCCTCAGCCACAATGATCAGAGGTTTCCTCTGCTGGTTAGCCAGTTCCAAAGCAGGAATAATGGTCTGTACATTGCTGATTTTCTTCTCTGAGAAGAGAACTAAAGCATCCTGGAACTCAACTTTAGCACCCTTTGATGAGTTGATGAAATATGGTGAAATATAACCTCTGTCAAACTTCATACCTTCAATGATCTCAAGTTCATCTACGAGAGTCTTGCCGTCCTTGACTGTGATGACGCCGTCTCTTCCGACTTTCTTCATGGCGTCAGCGATCAGCTTGCCAATGGCGGTGTCACCATTGGCGGAGATGGTGGCCACCTGTGCGATCTCCTCAGGTGTGGTGACGGGTTTGGACATAGCCTTCAACTTTTCTTTGACAGCATCTACTGCCAGCATGACTCCTCTTCTTATCTCAATAGGGTTGGCACCCTTTGAGATTTTTTCGAAGCCCTCCTTAGCAATAGCTCTGGCGAGAACTGTGGCTGTTGTGGTGCCGTCTCCAGCTTCCTCGTTTGTGTTGTTAGCAACATTTTGTACCAGTTTTGCGCCAATATTCTGGAACTTGTCTTTGAGTTCAACACCTTTGGCAACTGTCACACCGTCTTTTGTAATCTTAGGTGAGCCCCAAGACTGTTCCAAAATGACATTTCTGCCTTTTGGTCCCATTGTGACGGCGACGGCATCAGCAAGGACGTCTACGCCCTGCAACATGAGGGCTCTTACATCAGCGCCGAACCTCACATCTTTGGCGTACAATCTTGCTTGGTGTAATGAAGCCGCATGGCGAGCAACACGTGGAAGGCGCAGCATTTTTGTGTTGAGTGGAATGATATTTCAGTACTTCAAAAAGAAATCCCAACCTTTATTCTCGAAAATTCTAGCCAGGATCACACTAAAACGTGATCTTCCGCCGGTTGTAGGTTATGAAAGACTGACGCGCGATTTCTACCTTTGTACAGAATTGAATAAACTCTATGGTTTTAAGAATAAAATGAAGATTTTGGCTGCCTGTATTGTGGAATTTTTCTATCTCTTTTTCTCCAATTGATTTTTGGCAAGGAAGTACTATTTTGAAGCGAATAAGCAATATTTAACATCAAACCTTCGCAATTTTTTTATTAATTACAAACGATGTTACCAATAGAAAAAAATGTGCAATAGTCGATGGTCTGAAATAGAAGCATGGAATTAATAAGTGCTAAACAGATTTAAAAGGGCAATGACCAGTGCGTTCCAGCCCTTGAAGTGTAAATCGCGGAATATTCAACATTTGACGTTAGCGTAAGGCTAACGTCAAAGCCTCGTCTTCAAACGTCTCAGCCAAGGCTGAGCCATGGCTCGTCTTATGGAAGTTCAACTCATAATTCTGTTTGATTACTTTCGTGATTTCTATGTAACCGCATGGGAAAAAGGCGTATATATTATTTGATACTTTGCCCAGTTTAAAAACTTGGTAAAATTACAAAGAGAGTGTTTATGTATATTGGAAATATTTATTCCATGCATTTTCATCATGCGGTATTGGTCCTAATGTCAGTGGACATAATATGACATTACACTTCCTCGTGTCAAATTTGAAGTTTAGTTTGGCATTTCATTCATTTGGCGTTTTAGCGGTTGTGAGTAGGAGTCCGCGAACACGTTTTGTAAATCGGTATCAACAAAAACATGCGGTAATTTCTTTTCGAAAGCAAATTACTTAGCCATTTGTCTCCCAGAGGAAAATCGTGTCGAATATCTTGTTTAAAATCTTCAGTGCTGTAATACTACACAATGGAGAGTTACATAATGGAACTATTTAAGGGGTAAGATATTTTTCGTGATATTAATAACTTCCTCTGACGACGATTGTTTTAATTTGGTTAATTCGCTGAAACGGTTCTCCGATAATATTATGCTGTTCAGAAAATTTGAAATAGGAATATTTAGAAACTGAAATGAGTGCCGGTAACTGAGTTTACTTTCGTACTTGATCACGATATTGAATTCGCGGATCGTCTTCTATTTTTTTATTTGTTTCCAACATTAAAAAATTATGTACCTATATAAATGAATATGGTTGCAATTATACTATATTATTAATAACTAACCTTGAATGAGGATTACTATAATAACATAATAAAATTATTATTTCTTATTCCTGCATTCTGAAGCAACAAAACTAACTAGTTTTAAAATTACAGAAAAAAATTAAATGCTTTTTTTTGGAATTAACTGAAATTTAGACAGGGTAATGTTGGCTATTTAATTATTTCTAATTTTGTATGATAAGCAGGGGTCTGCCGCTATCAGCAGCCATTCAGATGACCTTCTGACCCAGCATCTTTTTGTAGACCTTCAAAAATATGGAGTATGTAGGGAAAATTAAGTGAAATTATTTTATTGACAGTTTCTCTATCCATTAACTAAAAAAAGGCTCATATTTTAGTACTGTAAGAATTAAAATAATGATTAAAATTTCCTCTTGAATCAACAGGTCTGTTTGTTCCAGTGATTGTGTGCCAGAAGGTACAATAGTCAGCATCGGAAACCCCCTCTTGGATATCTCTGTAATGGTTGATGATGATTTCCTGAAGAAGTACAACCTGAAGCCTAATGATGCCATCATGGCTGAGAAGAACCACAGGCCTCTGTACAAAGAACTTACTGATAAGTATGTTAATTTATTTAATTATCTTCTGTTTGTAAATTAAGTTGATACAACTGTAATGCTTTTTTTTGGCAAATTAGCAAGTTAACTGTATGAAATGTAGCTGAAAAATCTACTTCAAATGTTCCTTGCATAGTGCTCTATAATTTAATTCTACTTGTTAGAAAGACTATCTATTAGTAAATTTTTAACTTCCAATGTCTGCTTTTACTGCCACTATAATTTAAGGTTTAAAATTTAAATCCCACATTTATATTACCTTCCAGATCATTCTTATTTATTCAAAACTCCATTTCTGACCTCGCATAAAGTTACTTATTATTCACTGTACCATTGTCGTTGTAGCTTATTAATGCTAATACTTGACACTTGAAGGTAAATAATATTTATTTAAATTCTGTTTCACAATCTGTTTGGTAAAGTACTATCAATGGTAAAAAGCTAATAATTAAATGTAGCTACATAAACAGACAACTATCCAATAAATGCTTATCAATATTGCGCTTCATGATAGGTGGGTACTTAAACAAAATCATTATTTGAACAGTAGGTAGTTGTATCTTTACAGCAATTTTGGTCTAGGCAGCCCTGAGTTACGGGTTCGTCGTGTGTTACAAGTTAGAACCCAGACACGCGCTGCTCCGGCCTGCGGACGGCGAACGTTGGGTGGCTCGCTGTCTGATCACAACCAGGCCCAGGTTGATGGCGCGTTGTGTTCCACGCGCCTCAAATAGATGGCAGCATAGAATGCCGTTAGGGACAGAGCCTGTCAGGGTGGCCCTGGAAGGCAAAGGGCTTTAGGAGGAAAACGGATTGGTTTTAGTCAGTTAGGCAGGCACTGCTCTCAAAACGGTGAAGGAAATGACATGTCCTAGAACCAATAATTCGAAGACGAGATGTGACACCCACCAACCCGCACTGGGCGAGTGTCAGGTGTGGCGGGATATGTCCTGCCGACGCACAGTGAGAACGTTGTAGATTGACTATTTAGGCATCTTTATATTTTCTGATTTCCAATCATATTTTTTTCTTTTAAGTTGAGTTTCCTCTTGACTCTAGTCTAGGTCATAGCTGATAGAGACAAAGTCGAGGATGGAGCGAGCTTATCCAGAAGAAGCCTGTTCACTCTAATTTTGAAGAGAGTAGGGATGTATTCGTTTGGAAACACAGACGCAGGCAGAGATTTCCACTCCTTTGCTGTGAGCATTATAAAAGTTTAAAAAAAATTATCAATCTACATTATTTAACCAATATTTCGATGCAGTTACTCTCCAGAATACATAGCTGGTGGCAGCGTCCAGAACTCCATGCGGGTTGCACAGTGGATCCTGAAGAAGCCCAAAATCTGTTCCTACTTCGGCTGCGTCGGCAACGACGACTACGCCAAGATATTGAAAGACAAAGCCGAGTAAGTACTATTTTCTCTATCTTTCCTAATATTATAAAATTCAATGCGGAACTGAGTATGTTTGTCACGCTTCCACGCCTAAATCGCTGGACCGATTTTGATGAAATTTGGCACGATAGATAGACCCCGGATACGGAAAATCTAAATTATTGCGAGTGAAGCTGCGAATAAAAATAAGTTGTATATAATTTCCTAACAGTAAATAGCTCTAAGAGCAAAATAGCTATATTCTAACGGCCCTAGAGCGCGTGCCGTATGATAATAGCGGAAGTGCTTTATGTAAAAATAGATGATAAAACAAAAACCCGTTTAAAAGACGTTGATGTGGACGAACGTTTGAGATTTTGATGAGGAATTGTAATTTACTCAAAGTTGGATTTGTCATTTAAAGTTGATAGGAACGTAAATTACCGTGATGCAGTTTGTAAGAGGACATTTTGTAATGCTACGCGTTATATGAAGCCAAATGGCCACAACCCACAGGGTGTGCTTGTAATCTTCGTAATACTTAGGTACATTTAGAGATAACATTATCTCCTCCTACTTATACATATTTGACCCGTGACTTTAACCTGTCTGCTCCATGAAAACAAGAGTTTCATAATATAATGCTGTGTAGGTATGATTATTAAATAAGATAGTAATGAACCCTCCAACTGCCAATAGAGACGTGAAGATAGATAAATACGTACTGAAAATATGATGATTTACGTAAAAGAGACTTCATCCAAAAAAAAAAATCTTTTGATAGAGCCTGCCTAAGCAAAACGAACCAATGGAAAATTAAAGACTCTAAGTGCATTCTGTTTAGGGTTCTATATCCGTAGTGTATGTGTTACGTCCAAAGATCAAAAATGCTCAATGAGCAAAAAAAACACTCAGGCGACTATGACGTGCTAATGCCATCCAATTCCGACGATGTAAAAGGGATCATGGGCGTGCAGTAGGCTTACAGTAAGGGTAGGCCAGCCCATACATAATGCCCAAAAAAAAGTCAACTCATTATTTAGGGTTGAAATCACGATACTGACGATACTGACTCTGAAAGTGGACGATCATTTTTTTTTGGGCATTATGTATGGGCTGGCTTACCCTTACTGTAGCCTACTGCACGCGCATGAAAGGGATAGTACTATACGCTATGTATAGCTCCGTCTCTCTCTTGGAGCGGAATTTCGATCGTTTTAAGACTTCATAGTAGGGCCCCAGAACGCGTTATGGCTTCTTACAAACGGCCACATCGCGAAATTCGCGTCGTGGCACATAAGAAAACGGTCACATTGCGTTGTGGAAAAGAAGAAATGCCATGTCGCGTTCTGAACCCCAGGGACTAACCACATTTATTCAGCTCTGTTCAGCCTTTGTCCATAGAAAACAAAGATTTTGTATGGAGATGCGTATGCATTCGTTCATCTTTCCTCGTATATTCAGTTTTCGCGGCAAACAGGTATAAAATGAAGACAAATGTACCAAAATCGTCATACCATTCATATTAGGTTTCTCGTCGTAGTTAGGTTTGAGATGACCGATAATATCAGAGCCATGTCTATACAGCATACTTAGATCGCGTCAAGGCATTTCTTCATTTCCACAACGCATTGTGGCCATTTTCATAAGTACGCCACGCGTAACATTATGCAACTGATCTCTAATACTAAGCCTCCGCTGACCGTCTTTTTCAGCGGGATGTATTATCTCATGATTCGTAATAAGTACCTAGGTAGATATTGATTTTTTCGCAATATGAATTGCCGCTATAACACCAAAAAATAAAAATAAAAAGTAGGTATAAGATAAATGCGTCCCCCCATACGTGACATTTTTTGTTTCTGGTACAGAACCTCTCGCGTGCGAGTCTGAATCCCAATTGGCCGGTTGGTTTACACCCAACTAATTGAAGAATACTTCTCAATGTGCCAGAAACGTCCCACTGTCTCGTCTAACGTTTATCGCGTTCCAAACCTACTCTTACGACTATTTGCAGTTGATATTTTAAGTGTAGCTAGACAGTCATTTTCTATTAACTGCTGTACCTGTAACCATAGCAAAAGCCTTCTGCTGATTCACATCTTTAGAAGTTTATCCATGTCACTTTTCTAATCTCTATTGAAAGATAACGTCAATCAATACTGTATAAAATCAGCTTTCTTAGATTAAATATAAAGCCTAAATCTCGCGTGATTGATTGAAATGGCCCAAGGACGCTCGCTAGGCTATTGTATCGAGTAATACCGCAAAACGTAGTTGATTCGTTTCGAGTTTCGCGGTTTGTGATAATATGAAGATAACATTGTGAATTATTATATAAGTAGGTACTTTGTGAGCACTATTGTTTGGAATAGTTTGATCATTCTTAAGTCCAAGACTTGCGACACTTGTAACCTACCCATAATTATCTATTAAATAGTTAAGTATTTAATATGATGAAGAAGTTTTACCATGGTACCTAAAATAGAAAAGAAATTTATTTTGTAAATAGGTACCTACTTAGGTTCAAAATAACACCTTAACAAGTCAATCTTTTTGGTTGACTACTCAGAGAAGAAACACCGAAATAAACTGTGGACAAAGTCTCTTAGGAAGTCCCCATGTTTAACTTCCTACTATGAAAAATATAGGTAGGTATATAAATAAATAAGTAAAATTTGTATAAAAATAAATAAAATTGATGTAAAAACAGGATAATTACACGCTTTCGAAGTTATGACGCAATTTTTCTATGGCGATGCTTGTGAGTGACGTCACACGCAATTAGGCCTCTCTCTGTTTATCATAGATTTTAAAACGCTCACGTCTTAGTAATTGTTTTATTTAGATTTTTAAACAATTTTTTTCACTGCTTTTTTTTACTATCTGTTCTTTAGGTTTTGAGAAATGCAATAAAAAAAAACCAGTCAAATATAATGTATTGGTCAGATCATATGAACACCATGTAGGTTAGTCTGAGGTAGTATTTTGAAGAAAGCACCACACAAAGAAGACCTGTCCAGGAAATGTCCACTAGGATCCAACTCAGAACTCTAAGGAAAGGAGATCAACCGACGGACGAAAAATACCAAATTAAGGTCATTCGGGTAGGCCGCATAAAGTTTCCAAACTGCCAGCCAATCCTATCTAGCCCAAATGCGCTGAGAATTATCGTTTTACCTATTCTTCTTAAATTAACATAGAAGTTTGTAGCTTCACTGCTGCAACATTGGGTCAAAAAGAGTCAAAGAATATAGAAATAATCATGTATAGTCATGATGTAAGAAGTAGAGTAAATGAAACGTCTGTTGTTAGTTCCCACCGATCGCGATACCGTTCACCCCGGTTATCTGGCACGTTTATCTCCTTATCTGTCAGCTCGTACAATACTCTAAATTCTCTAAATATAACCACTGTTCCATCTGATAACTTGAGAGAGAATTACAATTCAATTGCCGGTGCGTTGAGGAAATATGGCTTTTAAAACTGGAATTGCCAACATGCAATTTGCTGTACTTTTCCGTATTGAATCCAATTTCACCCACTGGCTGATTGGTATAAGTCTGCCTACTCTCTGAACTTCTGTCACAGAGAATAACAATTGTTGACTGCAATTTTTAAACGTCTCTTGTTCAAACAAGCAAAACTCAAGATAACTAGGTAGGTTATCATTAACTTAGCAATTCGGGAGGACAGCAAGGGACAGGCTGGGTCATATCATTATTCATTAGGATTAAAACTACTGGCTCAGCGACGCGGGCTGGCTCGGTAATCAAAGGTCGGGGAGGTCTAACAAATATTATCTCTATTCAATATAAGGCGGACCGCACGTGTAATCCATGCCCAAAATATAGGTAGGTATAATTATCAGCACGGTCGAATGCAGAGATTGAAGTTCCAAAATCTGCGTGCACTAGCATCTTTGTACATTTTTTGACCCTCGGACCACCTCATACGAAAACTACGCGTGTAAAGCGTGTTAAGTACGGCGTAGCTATAGGCTTAGGTGCCTAGTAGGTAGGTACCTAAACTAATCGACGCAATAAGCGCAGCTGTACATTACAAACGCCAATTTAAAACATTTGATATCGTTTGACCACTTCATTCTAAAACAAATTTGTTGATCATGACGAGAATTTGTCACATTTGCTCACGGTCACAATATTTCGACTGAGCCAGACTAGAAAACTGTTAATTTTCTAAGATTCTGAAAGAAGAAGAAAGAAAGAAAAAGAGTTTATTTGCGACAAGCATGACGCATACCAAAAAATAAAATAAGCAAAATTACAAAAGTTATTCAAGTTGGGAAGAAATGCGTCACATTCGCGCAGAACGGCCATCGCTCAATATCTAGCTACCTGCCAAAGCATATGCCAATGTAGGTACCTTCAACAGCAATTAGTGCATTGATGATGCAATGAACACAGGTTTTAATTACTGCACAGTAATTAAAACCTATGTGTTAATATTAATATGTTATTTATAGTACCTTATATGTGTTACAATAAGTATTTATTGCATTGTATCTAAGAGACCTCTTTGTACGAGTTAGTGAGTACTTAGACAACAGTTTTCCTCTATTTAAATGTCTACCCACGATATCTTTATATATCCACATTTAAGATGCTTAAGGATAAGTAGGTATAGACACCATTGATCCGTATGATTAAGCTGAGCTTTCCCGCGTACCTCTTTAGGATAGGTAACTAACCTAAATTCTTAATAACGACCAAGACAGCTTGCTTCAAAACTCGTCAGGCACTATTGAACAGGCAAGCGTGCCATTATGTATTATGTACCTGTTCTATGTTGGTTGATAATAATATGTACTTAGATACTTATAAATAATAATGCAGTGATTTAAATCCATGTTGCTGGTTGTACTTACTTAAGTTATTATAATAATGCTGATTAATTCTGATAAGATAATGATGCAACAAGACATCTACGGCATAAATTCATTGTAGTCTTTGACAAATCATTAAATTATTCTCATCAGCTATTTATTCATAGAATGAAGGCCACAGGAAAATTAAACTGATGTCTCTCCATAGGTCTCCATCTACTACTGGCCAAGCATCAACGAGGCTAATTCGTTAATTCTCGTTACATTTTTTAACCGACTGCCCTAGAGGCAATGTTTTCTTGGATAAGGATTTTTTTTCCAGTTATGAAGACTACGATAAATTAAATGTGTCACACATATAGGACTAACTGCTTGCCTTGAATACCTTACCCGTTTTTGACTCTAGTCTAGTCATGACAGAGACAAAGTCGACGATGGAGCAAGCTTAGGTACCCAGATGAAGCCTGTTCACTCTAATTTTGAAGAGGGGTTGTATGCGTTCGGAAACACAGACGCAGGCAGAGAGTTCCACTCCTATGCTGTGCGCATTATAAAAGATGTTTGAAAACGTTTAGTGCGATTTCTGGAATAGCAACCAGATAGGGATGGTAACTTGCAGTGCGTCTAGATATGCGATGGTAGAAGGGGTTTGGTTTTATCCTGCGGTTAATCTTCACAGTTTTCTGTGATTGCGACTGAGTTTTGCTAGTCATAATGAAATCTCGGCAAATACCTACCCAAACAGGAATCAATGCAGTATGTTCAAATTTATTGAAAGTTTATGAAATTAGTTAAGTACCTACCGACGTACCAATATTCCGAACTTTTCAAAGTCCCGTATAACGTACAAAATGTATCACGCAGTTTTCACTAAAAGTCCCGAACATAGTTCAAATATCCCGGAGTTTTGACCAAAAGTCCCGTACGACGTACAAATATCCCGATTCCGTTTGTCCAGACATGACGGCGTGAACGTGTTGTACCAGGTGAATGAGGAGAAGCCGACGGGCACCTGCGCGGTGCTTCTGACTGCCGAAGGTAACTGTCGCTCGCTCTGCGCCAACCTCGCGGCCGCGCAGCTCTTCACTCCCGACCACATCGAGAAGCCCGAGTGTAAGGAGGCCATACAGAAAGCTAAGCTGTTTTATTCATCGGTGAGTGGCTGTTGTTGCTTTTTAAAAAGAGACACTTAATTTTCTATCCGATAGAGACACTGACATTAGTTCATAGAGATAGGTACTGAATCAATTTAATTTTCTGGAATAATCTTATTTGAATAATTCTTATTAAATTTAATGTTTTTTTTTTTAATTTAATTTAATGGAAAGATTATACCCCTTATATAATTGGTGTGTTTAATATTATTCAGTTTTGTAATCCTAGTTATATGTGCATGCTGTGGTCTCCTATAACACACAAGAGCACAGTAAACGAACCACTTGTATCACTGTGACTATGTTGTTCTGTGTATCTTGAGTTGTCTGATTATGCTGCTGGCATAATGGAGTGTGCTAGCTTACAAGTAGCGAATTATTTAATTATAGGTTTTTACGTGTTACCTTTTTGTATTGTTTTCTTTGTAAGAATACTTTGCATACCTATGTATAAATGCTAGTTCTTCTAACTCAACAGACAGATGTGTTGTTGGGGAGTCTGTTGCGTCACTTCTTCTTCCCAGCTAAAGCACTAGGAAGTGGTGACGGGCGGGTTTGGGGGACTGTCTTTATGTAGAAAATTGACGTTCAAAAAGTGCTGGCACTCAGCCTAATTTGAATAAGTGACTTTTGACTTTATCCTTTGTTGGAGATCCAAATAAGTAAATGGAAATATGGTCAGTAGGTATTTGAGTTTCAAGAGAGATTTAAATTATTAATTGCCGCACTTATTGTATGAAGAGATACTCGCATTATTCTAGTCAATAGAGGGACTGTCACTAACCCTTTTTCTACGCGATTGAGTCGGGGATTATTTTTCAAGGCACTTTTTTTCAAGCGTATTATTAAAGTGGCTTTATCATGATCAAAGCTTATTGTTACAATTATGTATGATGTATGCAGGTTCGACCTACTTGTAATATTTAACTCAAATAGATAATCAAGATCTAGAAAACTTACCATTACCAAAAACCACTCTTGTCTTCTTCTTCAGGGTTTCTTCCTAGCGGTGTCTCCGGAAACCACGATGACTTTAGCGAAGTACTCCTTCGAGAAGAACCACATTTTTGCGCTAAACGTGAGCGCGCCCTTCGTCATGGAGTTCTATAAGAAACAGTTGGAAGATGTGCTGCCCTACGTCGACATATTGTTTGGAAACGAATTGGTAAGTTACGTTCATTTCTCTGCAATAGTAGTTAAAGTCGTGTATATGTTTTTTTTTGAAGATGAAGGCGTTGTGCAATTTTTGGGATGGGTAAAAAATGTTAAACTCGCGTCAGGACACGTGACCCTGATCGAAAATTCGTAAGACGAAGGGAGAGTAGACCGCTGGCGCGGCGTAGGAGAGGAAGTATTATCCCCCTTTCTTTCTACCGCGCGGCGAAAATGCCTCATGTTTCGTTGAGATAAACTTTTTAATGTAAAATCATTGTAATAGTTTTGAAGTGTTAAATTTTTAATGTAATATAAATTGCCATGTTTGTGTACGATCGCGCAATAAATGAATATTGTATTTTACCACATAAATGATAGTACTTTTGTACTGATAAAATAAAGCAATTCGTGCGAAATTATTCTCTAACCATTCCAAAATATCAAAAATGAACTACTTTAATGTTCAAGTTTTCACTTGCCGGTACTCCCGAAGTGCAACACATAGTTTTTTTTTATAGGCAGGAGGCAGGTTAGGAACTAATAATAAAGCCTTTATTTCCGAACTTTCTTACATATAACTTAGGTAACGTATGACTTAAATATAACTTAGGTAACTATTCACAGTAGGTAAGTCTCTTTGCCCGGTGTGCCTTACGGCATAGGCCTTCTCCAAGGGTCCGTGGCTT
This sequence comes from Mamestra configurata, assembly GCA_002192655.3. Lineage (NCBI taxonomy): Eukaryota > Metazoa > Arthropoda > Insecta > Lepidoptera > Noctuidae > Mamestra > Mamestra configurata. The sequence goes on from NDFZ01004881.1 coordinate 14,573, forward strand.
AGGCCCCCAGTGGTCGACGCACCTGTGGCCGACGCCCCCGATTCGATTAATTTAAATCAAAGTAATTTTTGATCAAATGTACTGTCAGGCACAAAAATTGTTTTACAAAAATTTTAAATGTACTTATATTGATTGTAAGTATATGCATAACATTAAATCGTAGTTATATTTATAACATAGAAATGCTTTTATATTAGAGGTATGTTTTGAAAAATTAAAGTCTTAGTTATTTTTCATTATTTATTTATATATCTCGATAAGAAATCTAGCTTTTTTTTATATAAATCACAGTTTTTATCACCTATAATCAAGAGAATCATTTAACTTAATTATTTATTATTATTATTATTACTTAGTCTATTTTTAACTATATCGTAATTATTTCGTACGAGCCCTTGCGAGGGACCTTCGCTCGTCATTGTGAGATGACACACTAAACTTTCTTATCAGTTGCATATTGCAATATTCAATAACTTGACTCAGGTGTGAAAGAGATAGACATAATATCTATTCATACTTCCTTATTGTTTTCAATTTTGTAGACAAAAAGACTTTTTATTGTTACCAATAACTGGTTTGGCTCAGTTAGTTGACGAGTTGGTTGAAGTTGAAAGATAAAATTTCCATAAGGTAATTTATTATAAATGTATATTATAAACATTCACTAACATTTTATATGAAGTCTTTTTGATTTTTTGGATGTTTGTACATAATAAATATGCTTCTAATGGGGAAAAAGGTGTGTAAGGATAAGGTTAAGTGGCGATCTATTCTCTCTGTTATTTGATAGATAACTTTTGTTTAGCAAGGAAAAATACTTTATTAATAGGGTGAAACACTTTTCTCATTTACTGTACTAAATGAAAAAGCACAAAAAAAGAAAGATATTAAATTAATCGTATCGGGGGCGTCGGCCACAGGTGCGTCGACCACTGGGGGCCTAAGCCACGGACCCTTCTCCAATGCCTTCCCCTGCTTCATATCTGCCGCCACTCTTAGCCAGAGAGGACCTAAAGTCATTTTGAGCTCATCCTCCAATCTTCTCACTTTGCGCCCTCGGCTCCTAAACCCATCTCTTGGGCAACAGTCAATTGTTTACTCCATTTTTTTTTCGTATTTACAACGGAGCTAATGTCCAATCCATCTCCATTTTAGTTGGTCGATACATGATATGATGTCTGTTCATTTTGTTTTGCACCAAATGTTGACTTTGTCCTTTAACTTTATCTCTAGAATACTCCTTTCCATTGCTCTCAAACATTTTGCAAGTTTATCCCTATGATTTTTCGTCAAAGCCTAGGTTTCACAGCCGTATGTGATGCAGGGGAGAATACAGGTGTCGAAAGGTTTTTTCTTTTTTTAGGTTTGGAACTTGAAAAACATATTAAATTGATACTGAACTTAACAAGAAGAATGCCATGACAGAGCGGCTCTAGAGAATCATCGCAGCGTTACCCCGATCAAAAAATTGGTTGTCTGTAAAGTCGGTTTACGGACGACAGTTTAACGTGACAATGTCATAACAAAACATTGATGAAATTACCGTAACGTTACAATGAGTCATCCTTTTTCGTGAGCCCGGCGTTAATCGATTTATTAGACGTTGTCACGTCAAAAATATAACAAACTTCTAAATAACTCTGTATTGTACTTCGTTACAGGAAGCAACTGCCTTCGCGAAATTCTTCGGACTTAAAGGCCAGACATTGGAGCAGATCGCAGTTGAGATAGCAACGTTACCTTATCTCAACAAGACTAGGGAAAGAGTGGTGGTTATCACTCAAAGTGCCGATCCCGTCATATTGGTAGATAAGGGTCAAGTGACCCTAGTACCTGTGAAGCCATTGAAACAGGAACAAATCGTAGATACCAATGGCGCTGGCGACGCGTTCACAGGAGGATTCCTAAGCCAAATAGTGAGAGGTAGACCTTTTAAGGAATGTGCCCAATGTGGCATATACTCAGCCGCTTATGTAATACAACATTCTGGCTGCTCGTTTACCACACCAAGTGACTTTAAAGCGGAACCCTAGGAAATTATTTCAATGCGCGGTTTTCAGGACACATGTGATATGAACCAATGTTTTAATGTTCTCTTCTTTATGGACAAGCTTGAAGCATCAGTAGATAAATAGTCAATAGTTTAATAATACTCTCCACTTGTTCTAATTGTTGCAACATGCTCATATGACAGTCTCGTTCAGCTGGACAGTGTTTTATAAAATTCCGAAGTACTGAAGAAAATGGCTTGAGTTGAAGATTGAAATTGTCTTGTTCGGAATTATCAATATCGTCTCGCAGATGTGACGTGAGAGACGAGAATAAGCTATTTATGGTTTTTAGTTCCGCATAGTAATGTTCAAGTGTCATGTGTCTAGCAAATCGTCATCTTCAAAATCTTCCGTACGGCAATAATGTACATAGTGTAAGAATAGTGACGCACAATATCGTATTTATATCGTTATCTATAGAGGTATCGTTCTTATTTAGTTCGCTCATATACCAAGTGCTCGAATAAAGTGTTTCATGTGAAGTGCGACCTTGAATTTACTCAGAACAACGCTCAAGGCTAGGTTTAGTTGCCATAAGTTTTGCAACAACATAGAACCCGGTCCATACTACCTCATTTAAGGTTGTAGCTTCAGATATCCACCTTGTACATAAAATTAAAAATATTAGGCCAAATGCCTGCTAAGGTGTGAAATAGCTAAATGTGATCTTAGTTTGAATCTAGTTTCAGAGAAGTATAGTGAGACATTCTTAACCATTTACTTACATCATTATATGTGCAATCCAGTGGAACTGTGAGTTATAATAAGGATCTACTTTATGTATATTACAATGTAATTCTACATTAATGTTAATCTATTCCCTACACTGAAAAAAAAAAACGGGTCAAATACAATTTGTAACTTAGTTGCAATGTGAATATTAATTTTAATTGGTTATAATAGTTATCATTAACTACCCTACAGTCTATAAAAAAGTAACTTCAATGTTATCTGTTCGAATATTAAATCTAGTAACACCTGTCAATGAATTATTTAGTATTATAATTAGATCTGATGTCAAATAATATGAATAGAAATTATATAATAATAGTGAGCCCTCATTACGCTCTCAAACATCTATTTCGATTTGTTATTAAATGTACCACATTTGAGCAAGGCTCTGCAATTTTTATTGAGAGATTACATTTGATAGCATTTTTTGTCATCTTAAAGTTGATAGTAGAATTAAATATAAACAAAGGTTGGTACATAAACTTCTTAGAGCAATTCAATGCAGTCAAGTCGAATCAATAACTATTTGATCTACATATATCTTACATACTAATACCATTAAAATTGTTAAACTATGAAATGTCATAATAATAGGAACTAATTTTTACTAGGAGTCAAAAAGAGTGTATGAATAAATTTAACACTGGTACAAAATAAATCATTTTAGAAATTGCTATCCTAAGGGTGCGTTTCCACCAGAGATGTGCGAGGAAGCGTAGCAAAGGATGTGTTTGTTAAGAACAATAGAATCGCTTCATTTACCTAGTCTCGCTTAGCGCAAGTGATTCTATTGGTTCTTAATAAACACATCCCTAGCTGCATCCTCGCACATCCCTGGTGGAAACGCAGAATAACACTAAAGCTATGCTTATATGGGCAATTATTGTCAGTTACCTGATAGTTATCAACAACAACAAACTTTCACAATCTTAATGTTTAGGAACAACATTGCCTCATTAGACAAAAAAAAACCAAAAAGAAACGTTTTGACAATACTTGCATGTGTAAACGCAGCTTAAGTGTTAAATGTAATATTTGAATATTGCAATTTTTGCAGAAAATGTAAGAGAGTGGAAAAATTAAATCATTTTGATCAGTCCACTTTAAAACCAATTAACTACCTTTAGTATCCAACAAAATCCTAACTATATTCATGACAATCTAAGAAGTCTGATTTGACAGCTGAGTAGAGATGGATAGCCGGACAGCTTTACCACTAAGTGTAAAAGAGATTGATTGTATGTCTCTTTCACACCTACTAGTAAAGTGATGTTGTATCCTGCTTTCAACTCCGACTTCTTAGATTCCGATTATAAAGTCATGTTAAGACAAATTAGTCATCAGCTCAATTTGTCATTTAAGTTATAAGTATAGAAACAAAATAATAAAATCTAAATAGTCCAAAACTTAAGCAAAAAATTACCATTTTGGTATAAACAAACATTTTGTATACAATTGAGTATAAAAAAAATATAAACAAATCAATAGAATGTCAACAACTAATTTGTAGTTGTATGTTTGATAAATACAATAGAATATCGCACAATATGCACATCCCAATCAGGGACTTTTTCTTGCTCATCACCCAACAGGGGCATGCACCGATATGCCTCTATAATAATAAAATTCTTTATGCTGTCAATCAGCTTTGACAAACTTCTTGTAATGCGACCATCATACACCTCTGGATTTACCTTGCTGGCAATTGCGGGTATTTTCTCGTCAATGCATTGTGTTTTCTCACAGATAACACATCCAGGCCTTATGAAGGTTTTAATTCTTGGTGCCCTGTAAGTTGTACATAAAGCAGTTGTGATGTACTTATATTTGTATTATTGTTGTCTAATAAACATGTTTTGTATCATTTTCTGTGTATTATTCAGTCAGATGTTACGAGTGAAATCACTGATATACACACACATTTCTTAAAGTCAAAGTGTGAGAAGTTAATATCCACATAAAAGCACTGAGTTGATTTAGTGCACATGTTAGCCATCTGTCACTATCTCTATATGTTATTAAAGAGAAAATGCTGATCTGAACTCCCCAGGAAACAGACAATACTTGCTGTGCAATAATATAATGCAGTGTTAATATTAGAGCAGAATCTGAGCATAATTCGAACAAGTTTTATTTTTGTTTTGTTTTAGGTTTTGATTTTAATTAATAAAATCGAAAATTTTGTTGAGTAAGATTGCCGATTGTATTACGGAGAAATATCATGCATCGACATGTAAACAGCTACTGCTGTGGTATTTGAACAGGTAGAACACGGTACGGTTCTTAGGGAGAGGATGGATCGGCTTCTGCACAAATGTAACGTTAACATAGAGGAGATATTAACTCACCTTCTTGTCCTCCTTCTGAGCCTCCACAATTTGAGCATCCTCATTTTTAGTCAATACTTAAGCGTACATAACAAAGTTTGGTGTCAAATTTCAAGGCATCTAGGCCTTCCGTACAACCATATTTTTCCATACAATACTTTGCTAGAGAAGTACTTTTTTCAATTTGGCAAAATTTTAAACGATTTATGTTATAAACAACTACTTTCATAAAAAAATACAAAGTTTTTCTTTCAAAATACCTACTTTACGAAATACCCGCTGATTGCGCGCGAATATATTTTCATTCTGGCACAGTGCTGCCATTTCTATGAATATCGCGTTCCAGCTCAAAGTAAAGTAACCTATGAGCTCACGCATGATATACTCAGCACAGTTAGCGTCTAGCTGACAAATCTCACAGCCACACACAAATTAAGACACTACTACTACTAGCAACAAATTGGCTGTCAAAATCTGTATGGAAGTGAGATTTAGTGGATTGGGGCAACCTTTTCGTTGCAAAGGTTCATATAACCTGGCATGACTGATCTGCTTCTGGAGGGAGGTTGGCTGGTTGGAATGACGGCCGCCATGGCCCACGCACAATGGTCCAACATCAGGACTAACTGCGGAAACCATACCCCAATAGATAGATAGACCTGGCATTACTAAAAAACTGACTGACACACCAGCAGTCTCTAGCTCTTATCCAAAGACTACAATATAGTAGTATACTGGCTACCCTTATCTAAAGCCGGGTGATGGGTAAATACTGTGGGAAACTACCTAGGTAAATTCCCATCTTGCATCTTTCATTTACTTATTTATGATAATTATAAATAAGTAATGTAAAAGTAAAATTTTAGGACGATGAGAGTTGCAAAGTGGACAACTTTTAAAGTTGTTGGTTATTTTCAAGCTGCATTGCAATGACATTTGTAGCTTATTTTTCTAAAGATATATTTTGCCTCGGCGTCCGCAAAATTGCCAGTATTAGTTTACCGGCTTTTATATCCTCGGTGTACGGCACTGCAGGAATATTCTAGTTTCTACACTGATTGATTTTGATATGCCGTACTTCACCGAGGCTGGAGACTTGCTTGCCCGAATTCAAATCCGCCCGACTACCCTTCATCCCAGAGACGGTGGGACGAGCCGCTCTGCAGGCAAGTTCAGGAAAAACTTATTGCCACATCAACTACTACTGCAGAGCGTGCGCGCCTGCTGGCTGTGGGTGAGTGGGAGTCGGGTCTCTGGCTTCACGCACTACCGTCGTCGATGGCAAGAGACCGGACGGCATGTCGTTATTTCCATGGAAGATGGGTAGGCCATTAGTGTGGAACGCTACTTGTGTCGATACTCTTGCGCCATCCCATCTTCCTAGCTCTTCGTGCTGTGCTGGCGCTGCCGCTGCGGCTGCAGAGAACCTCAAGCGGCGGAAATATAATAAACTTGTAGGTAGTTATATTTTCGAGCCGTTTGGGGTTGAAACTCTCGGGTCTTGGGGTCCGAGTGCACATAACTTTTTAAAGATCTCTCAAGGCGCTTAGTTGACACTTCACGTGACCCAAGGGCTGGCTTTTACCTTGGTCAAAGAATAAGCATTGCCATACAACGTGGCAATGCCGCCAGTCTTTTGGGTACAATTCCAGTCGACAGCGATGCGGATGAATTTTTGGACGCCATATTTTAGGGTTTATTTAGTTAGGAGATTTTATTTTTATTTCTAGTGTATATTTTAGTTGAAACAAATTTACTAATGCAAATAATAAACTATATAATGTGTGAAAAGTCCAGTGCGAAACAGCTATCGGAAGGGGCTGTTCAATACGGAACTACGTAACAATAGTTGTCCGCTTTGCTGCCCTCATCGTCGTAAAAAGTTATTATAACTTTGTTTTTGTAGCGGTATCAATGCCGCCACATGAAAAACTAAGAAAGCGAAATTTATACGGCAACATGAAGAACTGCAGCGCAATCTACGACGAACTAACAGCGAAATCAAAGTCTTCCGTGCGATTTGAACATATACAACAGTCCGAATATCAACCATGGGGTAGTTGCCCACCAGACAACAACCGTCTGATTCGGAGTATCCTTCCATTTCCAGTAGAGGTGTACGGAACTTTACTCTCTGTACCGCATACCTCTCTTCCATAATAAATACCTATCTTAGGATAAATCCGGTAAATTTTTGTCTCCTCCCCTTAGCCCATTTTTTTTTTTTTGAGTCTGCGTAATATTTACGATGATTAATGATGATGATATCCTGAGAATATTGAAAATTTTGAAAAAAGTTACATGAAGTTGTTGACAAAATTAAGTTGTTTTTCGTTGGGCGATGCAAAGATTTCACGCGCGCCTCTAGTGATGAAATTTAGAAGTTGCGTAAGAACGACATATGCAGCGTTGCCAACACCAATTTATCAAATTTCCCAAAAATTTAAGTCAAATTCCCCATATTAGGGACAAAAATCTACTAATTTCCTACAAAATCTCTTTTTTTAAAGAAATGAAGCAAATTTCAACAATTTCTTGAAGATTAAATTCCCTTTTTACACCTTTACATTTTATTTCACACTTTTCATATTTTTGTGACCAACCTTTTTCTCGATGGAGTAAAGTAAATAATGTCGCGCAGTATTGGCTTCCCTAGTTGCATTTCGACATTTTGGTAGCGCATGTCTAGCACTTTGTATGAAAGGCACCCCGAATAGGCTTTGTACGAACGAAAAATTTGTAGCCGAATGCTCATTTCACAGTACTACAGTGTTTGTATTTATGTGATTGCAGTTTTAATATTTTCAAGGACACTAAATTTTCGCTATATATTTCGAACACTGAAGAACCATCGAATGGCAAATACCAAAAAAAAACAGAATTGTGTGGAAAAGGGAGAGGGAGGCCTTTGCCCAGTAGTGGTACAAAATAGGCTAGATAGACTTCGAACGCATGGGTTGAGCGATATAAATAAATTTAGAAAAAGGGAGTCTTCGCTATCTAAGAGTAAATTTACAAAAATGTTAAAAAAGTTTTTGAAAAAGTGTTGTGGGATTTTATTTTGGAAATGTTTTGTTTATTTGCTCCTCTCCGTAACTGAGCCAGCTTGACTAACAAGAAATACATAGTAGAATGCTATTTTCATAAAACAAGGCTAAAACGTTTTTTGTCGTGTGGTCTTCTGTCGCACCTAAAAGGCCTAGCAACAATTTTTTTGAAATGTAAAAGTGGGTATGATGGAACGAGCTCTTTTTACATAAAAACAAACGGTTCAAATCTTTGTTCATTTGAGGACATAAATATTTTCCGATTATACATTGCTTTTATAATTTTACTAGATTTACCAAACTTCGACAACCATAGACAATGAACGCGATGAATTAGTACAAAAATTATGATGTAATTCTAATTAAGTGGCAATACATTTGTGACCGACAGGATATCAAAAATATTTTTTCAACAAGGCAATCTAATTGATAGCCATTTTGAAGAGCCTTTTGTTGGTGTTTTGTGAATGTTTTCAACTAAAATTTCTATTATTTCTATGTTATGAAAGTGTTTTCGAGACACGAATCTCATTATTACTATTAAGATTTGATTAAGTAAACTTTGTAATACATTGTTGTTTGTTTGGCGAAGGAGCATTGTGTAAAAAAAACCGGAAAGAAGAACTGCCGTATTTAAGATTTGTAAAAAAAATCTCGTGAAATCGAGACAGTTATTGTGACAGTGGAAAGATTTGTATCAACGGATATTGTTGATGAATTTAGTTGAATTGTTGAAACGGCCGTTATTATTTACGTCGCGTGTTTTGTTCACTACGTAAAATTTAGATCGCCACAAGATGGCGGCCGTCGGATGCCCGCTCCGCCAAAACCCGCTCGCGGGGCCCGATGTGTCATCGGGTTGCGAGAGCTTCGGTGACATGCTGTAAACCGGCGTCTCGCACCGCGGCCGAATTTACCGGCCGCATACGGCGGAGTTCCATTTCATAAAATGGAATTTCGCTCGAGGCGCCAAAATGCGATGGGTGTTGACATAAGTGCAATACCGTACCGTTACTCAGGCGGCAGAACGTAAAAACCATTTACGAAAATGAGCGAGCCGGACGACGTCGGCAAAGAAGTGTGGAAGCGATGGATACTGGAAGCGATACACAAGATACGCTCACAGAAGCAGAGGCCCAGTGTGGAGCGCATCTGTCACGCGATTAGACAGCATCACAACTACCACGAAGATGTGGTA
>NDFZ01004881.1:48005-128634 GCA_002192655.3 Mamestra configurata
ATTTTATTTTATTTTATTTATTTGGGAAAACAAACAATTACAAAAATTTGCTGCATGGATATGGGATTTCACCTTTATAATATTAGTGGATTATATTACGGGTTCTTCATCGTCATAGTTTCGTCGTACATTGTCATCTTCGAGAGCTGAACCCTGGAGAACATCTGCATAGAATGCATGAGCATCAGGATCATCAGATATATCACAGAATTTTAGTAAATTTTCAACATCTGCTTTCTTTTTTGAAGAAACCATGTTGGTTTTAGGCAACTGAGCCCGTTTTGATAAAAACCCGATACATTTAGTATCGGGTTTTTATCAAAACGTGACATCAACAGTAGATGTATCAAAGTTGAAAAAACTAACGCACTTCGCTGTACTTTTAGAATGATTTATGTATCATTTACAGAAAATTCGTAAAGACCACCGTGTAGCCCTATACAGATTGAGTACGAAACGACAAAAAAAACAATTTTGAGATTTTTATTGATGTATTGCTTTGTGAAAACGCTCCTCAATTATCCATCTATTAACAAAATATCCATCACAATGCATTTAAGCGTTAAGAGGAAATGATAAGTGAGTAGAATAGGGACTCCGCCATCCGCACTTAGTCCGCTGTGTGTCAAAAAATGAAATAAGTGAAGTAACATGTTTCCGATGTCGTGTCGCAGGCAACCTGAGCCCGATGCAGCACATGCAGATGGCGCCGGGCTCGCGCATGTCGCCCAACCTCAACACGCACATCATCAGCGGCTACGGACTCAACGGCTACCGCGTGCCGCCGCAGCAGCAGTTCAACAACCTGCAGATGATGAACGTGCAGCCCGGCGTGCAGTACGGCGGCGCCGACCCGCGCGCGCAGCAGTCCAACGTGTACGCGTACGGCTACATCAACCCGCCGCCGCCGCTGGCGATGCAGACGCTGAACTCCACCATGCGGCGGTAGCGCCGCGCCGGGCCGCCCGAACACTTCCGCGCGACTCTACTATCTATAAGTATAGCCTAGTACAAACAAACATTTGCTTTCTGACGTTAAGTGCCACTCGTGTATACACTAATGTTAATCGAGATGAACATGAACACCGCTTCTGTTGCCTTACCCTCGCCTCCCGCGAGAGGCTCGCTGGGCTGTGTCCGGTGGCAGCTCTGTTATTGTTTTTGTATCATATGTATGTAAATCACGTTTTGTTTGTCGTTGATAAAGAGCAGTACCCGGTGAGCTGAATAAAAGTACAAAATTGCAGATAAAGTGTATTTAAATCTGTTTATAATAATAATGACTATGTCACTGCAATGTAGCATAATGATAGTGCAATAAATGTATGTACTCTGATAGCAATCTGCTTGTGTTGTATCGTGACGACGAAAGTATCGAGCCCCTGTGAGAGAACTGTTCCAGTGTCCATGGCGCGTACTTCATTCATAAATTAAGTATATTCTCGATTTCCAAAGAAACAATTTATTGTTAAGTCTTTGGTTATGTTGAAATAAGTGCAATGTTTTTACTGATCGCAGATTGTACTTCAGATGTAAGGAATCGTTCGGAACTCGTATTTTATATGTATATGGTGTTTAAGTTTTGATGTATTTGTGTTGTGTAGCTCGTGTACAGTCGCCGTTGTGTAATTATAATTTCCCGAAGCGTCCTAGTTTTGTCTGAATCTGTTGAAGTGCCTCTCACGTCCCGTCTATCTGCTTGACTTCCGTGTAACATATGTAAATGTAACGCTTTGGATTGTAACAAGGCTGTAAACATAGCTGTAAACTTAGTGTATTTGTAAGATACGGATTTTAATTTGATTAATGTGATAGTGCGTTGTCAAGATGGAGGAGTGCAAGGCGACGCGTCCCGCGGTTACTTACGTAAACAGGCCTAATGGACGGAGGTTTTTTTATATATTTTATATTCTTTTACACAGGTAGTTGTAACGTTTTATATTTGCGATGATAACTTTGTTTTTTACCGCTTCGCTTAAGGATTATGTTCGTGTTATCCCAGTAATTTATTGCCAAATGTTATTAACACTTACGGTTACTATAGTTACGAGTTTAAGTATTTTTAGTTGTCGTGTTTAGTTTCGTCCTCTTGCACGTGTAGGTAAGTGTCGCGCGTGCGGCGTCGCTCGGTATCGCTGTATCGCGCGGTATCGCTATATCGCTCGATATCGCTGTATCGGCTGCCGCCGCTCGCCGAAAGTTATTTTGTAAGATCTGCTCCTCTAAGGTTATGAATGTTATTTGTTACTAATGTGTAGTATATAAAATATTGTAAATACAATAACAGTAAGAAACATGTAGCAGGTGTTATCACACAAAATATAATTTTGTGAAAAAACGCTGTAGTTTTATATTGGAAGTTCCTTATCAGTGCATAACACACTGTTTACCTCATCACCAAACACCAAAAAAGAATTTTGAAGTGGGTTTTGACAGTAAGACACCAACAAACAACCATTATTGACCGACAAAGTGCATCCAGAAGTTTGTTTGGGCCCTGCGGTCGACGGATTCAATTAAATGGATTAATCTCCTCAAAATTTTCTTTATACTAGTTTAGGTAGGGAGTAAATTAAAAACGATATATATTTTTAAAGATTTATGTGCCTTCATAATACATTCACATTATGTAAGAGCAACTATGAATGGCTAACATTTTAACAAAACAAAAATATATTACATCTTTTGAAAAATACTTCTATAATTTTATTACACAAAATAAGGTAATTGTGTATGGCCACAAATTATAATATCCAATGGGATTTGAATAGGAAAGATCATAAGCTAAATTAGGTCAGTCGAATTTTTATAAAAAAAAATAACTTATTTTTTTATCTGGTATCTAAAATTTTGGCATTTTGAGAATCAACAATAAGAAAAATAACAATACACAAGCAAGATACACCATTAATTTAATACTTTCATAAATATTTGGCCGGAGCCGGCGCTACTGTTGTAGTATTTACTTAAATAAAAATGCCAACGTTATTGCCACATTCACTCAAGATCAATAAAACTCACAAAAATCAATAGTACCTACAGTTAAAATATCGTTCATCATATACCTAACGACCATACATAATCGTGTTTTTTTTTATTTACTAATATTGGACTCTATTTTGTGACACACAGCTAATGATTCCACATCACGCCTATTGCCGTAAGGAGATAGCACCCCTGTACAATACACTTTCTCATTCAGAAACTCACAACAAATATTAATTAAAATAGCTTATAACCTACTCCTAATTCCTATTCAACTATGATAAATAGTATATAACTGTCACCGGAAAATGGCAAACTCCGTAAGATTATAAAATAACTTGAGAAATTGTGTATAAATTGTCAACTGAACATTTGGGATACTTTTTACGCATCAAAATTTGATAGTCTATAATATCTCCGTGCCGGTCCGAGAAATTGTGGACTGACATAAACTGGCGACCAATCAGCACTCTGATCTACAATTTATCTGTTTTGGGTGTGATAGTTACATTGGAAATTTGGCCCCTTATTGGTCTTTGTTGGTGTGAGCTCATATCTGACCAGACGAGACGTTTACTATCCACACGAAAACGGATAAATTTTAGACTTTTGGTCTGATTGGTCGCCATTTTATGTCAGTTCACAATTTCTTCTCGGAATGACTTCCAGATATCCTTTTGAACGCCATTGTCACGTATATACATGACAAGCAAGCACGTGCCCTGTACGCCAAACGACACAAATATGTGACTAAAGTACGGCGAATTTGTGGCTTGGTGTCGGGGGCACGCCGATGTGTTTATGCTCTGGCGTTCAAAAGGTTAAAAAAGTATTCCAAATGTTCAGTTGACAATTTATAAAGAGTTTACAGTCTCTCAAGTTATTTTACCTATAATCTTACGGAGTTTGCCATTTTCCGGTGACATAACTACATCTTTGAGATAATGAACACGAATATTACATGAGCACAAGAATTAGCTATTACATAAATAGTTACCTAACATGTTTACAAAGTAACATAATATAAGTACATATATTATGCGCCTACTTACATGTGTAGGCACATTACAAATAGCAAATATAAATCACGCTTTCATACATCACATAGTTCAGTACCTATATATCACCTCCATATGAAATCCAAAACTTCTAATATTGCACACCAATTCATTTTACGCTACAAAATAATCACAGAGACGTCCATGTTACAACCATGGCGATACTAGTTAAACTAACTACATATTTAACATGAAGACTTATATAATAGAATTGTGTCCTTTTTTGAAAAAAACAAATTATTTTAGTCCGTCAGATAGATTTCCGCTTATCTTGGTATGGTCATGTGAAAAGGAGGGATGAAATGCACGTAACTAAAAGAGTTATGAAAATAGATGTGGATGGATGGACAGGGAGAGGGAGGCCAAAGAAAAGATGGATGGATTGTGTTAAGAGTGATATGAAAGAAAAGGGAGTTAGTGATAGCGTGACGGCTGACAGGACAGAATGGAAGAAAAAAACGTGTTGCGCCGACCCCAAGTAACATGGGATAAGGGAAGATTATGATGATGTTGACTATAGATTTCCAAAAAATATCGGACACGTTTTTTTTTTCACATAGGTAAACAAAAATACGATACAGTGCGTTTTTAAAGTATCTACACTCTTGACCTTGTTTGTATGCGCTTTATTTTATCATTTTTTTACGATTTGAAATGGCAAAAAATACGTGTCCAATATTTTTTGAAAATCTAAAGGACGGACCAAATTGTAATAGAACGATTATTTTGCTTTTTAAGAAAGTACCCAATTACAAAAATATCATTTTTGGTGAAATAAAATTCAAAGTTGGTCATAGATTATTTTAATCAGATTACAAACTAACATAGATATTCTGAAGGTCGATTTTTCGGTACCTAGGCAACTTTGATATAAATAAATAAATAAAGAACCTTTGGTAATAAATGATAAATACCCTTTTTTAAGTCAATTAAAAAAGGCGGTTTGACAGGTTTTTTCTTCTCAGATAAAAGTTACCGAACTAATGAAAAATCGGCTCTTAGGTGTTCATAAAAATGTCTGAACTGTTAAGTATCTGTAAACAGTTAAACAAAACATCTATGGATAGTTAGAATAGAAAAATCTGCCTAGTAGGTGCTTAACAGTTCAGACATTTGAATGAATAAGAACCAGAATGTTTATGTTAAATAATTAATTAATAGTATAGGTACATCATATCAAAGCACCTCCATTTGATAACACAGAACAAAAACACTAGCAAACCTACAGTACCTAAAACACTGATCCACCAATCTACATCTAGTGACATTGTCATAAATCAGTTTATAATCTGTGGTCTAGGTCAATGTTTTTTAACACTTCAGAATAAAAAAGGGCCAACATACTGGCGCATTTAAAATTGGACCTTATTTCTATATCAACAAAGTGACATTTATTAACAGACGCACACTTTGATTTTTAAATCGCAATTCATCCAACGCGCTTACTAATAGTAGCTGGCAGTTAAGATTAGGTACCAGTATAGATTACAGTTTACACACCAATGGGCAATTGTTAAGTAATTCGCAATAAATCATGTAGGTACAGACGCCAGCACATCAAGCTACCCGAAACTGTCAAATTTTCCCAATCAACCTTGAACTTGAATGCCTTAGAGATAAAGTTGAAAATTTGACAGATTGCTGTACCTTGATGTGCTGGCGGGCGGCGTCTGTACAACAAGATAATACCAACAAACATTCACGGCTCACGACAGCAATAGACATCGGTACGATGTCATGTAAGGACGCCGCGCCCGGACGTCACCACACGAATAGACCTGTAGCGCCATCTAAACCGCCACAAAAACTAGCGTAGCGACATCATTACCGTCAGATACGAAGTATATACAAATCCTGCATCGCGGTATCAGTTTTCCGTGCGATTTTAACATATGAAGGGTCCACTGCAATAATTTTGAATGCCCATTTTATTTTTAATTCTAAGTAAGTACGTCATTCAGCCACTGGATATGGCAGAGTCAAACATTAATTTTATAAATAATAGTTTTTGAATTTCGTCTACTTAGTATATTTAATACTATCAACAAACAAGCAACGTTATCACATTGACACCAATATTGTGCTAATTATTTAGTTTCAGACACAGACATCCAATTTCTCAAAAAAAAATTGTTAGAACACATTTTTTAAGTTATGAGTTACATATATTTTCAATTATTTTGGACAGAAAAAACCCTGTAAATAAATAAAGACTTAAAAATTTATATTTTGGCATTTTTATCAGGTCTCATAGTGTAACAGGATATACTTACTGATCATACTTTAGGGAAGTTCATTACAATGTATTATTCTAATAAAATCTAGGTGCCATTGAATATCACCTTGGGGTTCTAAACAGGAAAACCATTATTTCATGGTTACACATAGATCATAGCAAAAGTCATCTTTGCTATAAAATATCACATTATCATAATAATATATATGTCGCAGCACTCGCAGCCAACTGGCTTAATCAGCCGTTTCATTAACAGCCTAGCTTTTTCATTGAACTGCGCCGTTTAATCAGCGACATAAGTGACATGGGCAAGTTATTGAATGATATTGAAACAAATATGTTACGTAGGTCGCTGAAAATCGGCGCAATTAAATGAAAAGGCTAGGCAACCAATTAAACGACTGAATAAGCTATTTGGCTGCGACATTATATACTCATACAGTCATACATCAGTAATAATAATTAAAAAACCTCTATTTAAACAAAAAAGGTAAGCAATGAAAGTTGATGTACACATTTTGAAATCAGAATGATTGAAATAAAAAAATTAAAGTTATAAACTCACATGTCAAGCAATTTATAAAAACCAAGTGCTCTTTGACTTTACTTGCTGATCATGACCCAGTTTAATGCAAAAAATCTGTCATGCGTTTTTGTTTTGGTAACTAACTTCTCTAAGTTTTTATGGTAATCCTTTAAGAAGAGAAAAAAACACAAACTCCCTAAACTCCTGTATGTTGTTAACAACATTAAGAAAAAAAAATTCTGAGGATTAATAGTATAACTTATCATCACTGAATACCTGTAGGTACCTTTCACACCTGTACATAGATAGGCACAGGTCCAGGGTCCACAGGCCTGCGATCCAGGTGCACCCTGTTCCGCATCAGCTTCAGACTGTGTTCCGTGACCTTCATGCAGCCGCGGACTAGGAGACCTTCCAGCTTTAGACTGTGGTTTGCTAGAGCCCTGGAATCAAATGGAAATATTTTAGGATTTTTATGTTGTATAAGTACTGAATTTATTTTGGAAGCACTGTATAATTTGTTAATTTTTGTTTTTAGAAAATATGTTTTAGTTTTAAGTTTGAAAAAAAGGAGGAGTTAAGCTGGTAAAGTAGACAGTCTATGATTTTTTGGGAGGGTAAAAAGCTAAAAATAATAAAATCAACAAAGCTTAAGACCTTCAAAATTGATGATTTTTGCAAACAATTCTTTTTTCAATAAGTTGTGAGAACATGTTTGTATGACCAGAAATTGTATGCAATTTGTGTAGTACACAGTGTTATTTAAACTGGAGAGTTTCCAGTTACTATACTGTGATATTTATCATGGCATCCTTTTGATGACAAAGCACTTCTAAATAAGCCTTTATCTATCAATTTTATTTCAAAAATAAAAATAGTCTTTAATAACATAACTAGTCCAATGTACTTATACATAATACATTAAAATGTGTATGTGTTTTTATATAATGCGTCCTTAAGCATCATAAACAAGGACACATTGTATAAAAAATATTAGCCAGACAGGCAGATCATTGTAAATATGTATTTCTTTTTGCAGGTTTGAGGATAAATAAAGACTTTTTATAGGAATATGAGATTTTTTCCATACTTACTTAATACCTTTATCTGAGATCTCTGTACATCCACTGAGGTTCAAAAGCTTCAGTGATGTGCTGTACTTGGCCAAGGCGTACACACACTTATCAGACACCTGCTTGTTACCTTCTAGGTTTAGAGTCTTCAAGTGACGGAACTTCTTCACAAATATCAGGATGCAGCTCTCTGAGATTGTGACACAGTATGACAAGTCTACATCCTCCAGCAGGCACTGGTGCAGCGCCAATGCCTCCACAGCCCCCGTCGTCAACCAAGCACATCGCGCCAGTTTCAGCGTTGTTAAATTATTACAATATAAAATGACTGGCTGCAAACATTTTGCAGATAAGTTTTTACACTGACTCAGGTTCAAATTGACCAATTTTTGGTTTCTCATCAACATTGGAATTAAATCGCGATCAGTAATAGACGTGCAGCGACTCAAATTTAACACGGTCAACCTGTTACAAGTAGATGCAAGCACCTGAAATAAATATTTTATTTTGTCAATTCTATGGCCCAGAGGCGCATTAAGTTGCGTTGAACGGATTACTTACATTAAACGTGTGAGGCGAGAATCCCTTGTTCATCAATTTCAATGATTTTAGCTTCGCAAAGTACATGTTTATGATTTGTAAGCAGGTTCTCGAAACACATCGAAAATTAAAACAATCTCTAAGGGAGAGATTGGGTAAAACTTGTGATACTAATATATCTTCCCAATATAAATCAAATAACTGTGTATTTCTCTTCATGTTTACTTGGAATCAATGTTATTTTTGTGAAAACTATATTTTGAATCAAGTCGCACAAATCCATCAGTCCACTTGACAGTCAATAACAAAAACCTGCAACTTTTTGAAAACAGTCTCGCATTTAATTTACTTTCTTCCTTTTTTTCCTTTTAGGAAAGAAAGAGATGTAGGTATTTGTTAAGAGAGGTGCATGCTCAAGATCATAAAATTACACTATTAACACTTCTTTGACGGAATGTCATTTAATTACGTTTTGTTTTTGCAAAGAGTTTAATTTTTTACATTTTTCTTTGTGCTATGATACGTTTAAGGCGTTACGCTCAATCTTGCGTGAGCAAGGAGCGGACATCCGCACCCGCGTTGTTTATCCTGAGACACTCCTGAGGATAGCTCGGCTTAGCTCGGTCTTAGAATGAGTTTATTGTGGGTTGATTGTTCTGTTCTTTTAATGAGGGCTATCGCGTTTAAATTCCCCGATAGAGGGAATCCTAACAAATGATCATAATATATTGTAGTATCTCTGAAATGGACCTTTTTAGTGCAGCCGTGAGACACACATTTGGTTCTTAGCATACCTACATTTCTTTTTTTTAATTTTATTATTTCTATGTACCGTGCGCGTTTCATGTACCTAAGTGCTTAATAAATTTATCCACCCAACAGAAGTCGTCAGGATAATTAGAGCTACGACGGGGACGGATTAATTTATTTCTGAACAATCTTTTATACCTTTTTTTTTAATGGGAAATCATCAAATGACTTCTTCCGCTCTGGGTGGAGCGGAAGGGCGTGTCAGACTCTTACTGACTAAAACACATCCGTGTTCCTTCTAAAGCCCTTTGCGTTCCAGGGCCGCGGTGACTCTTTCGAACAAATTCCGCAACCCTGGCAGAATCTTTTATACCTACAGAGACAATTTTTCAAGTGGGCGTGGACGGTAAAATCCGAAACTATGAGGAATAGTGAAAAATACTCAAAGGAGTCTCGAGCCCGATTTTGATGAAAACTAAATGTGCATCATTAGATTCTCACCTGAAATCGAACCCGTTGATTTCGGAAAAAATAAACACTCCCTATAACCTATTCCTGTAATTGGCACCTGCCTCGAATGACGTTTTGACTTTTTAATTTAAATTGAACAATTAAATTTCAAAGCGTTTATATTATTTTTCATCGAAAGTGATGCTAACGTGTTTATATTGTTTGCATCGAAATCGAATTGTTCAATTTAAATTAATAAGTCATTCGAAATGTGTGGAGCCATGTGCCCAGTTAACGCGTACGGGTAGGTAGTAGATGCTCTCCAATAGGCGACCTTTTTCGGCGCCAGTCCAATGTCCATAAGGCGTCAGATACTGGACCACTGCGACGTATCAAAGGCCTTATCGAAGTCGACAAAAGTAAGATAAATCTCCCTTTGCCGTTCAGCAGAAAGGCAAAGGCCTCCTCCAGTATGATACGGAGAGTGTTGATTTGATCCGTGCACGAGCGACTCGCGCGGATACCAGCCTGCTCCTTGCGTAGTAGGAGTTCCACGGCCTTCGACAACCTCTCCAGGATTATCTTGCAGAAGACTTTAGAGGGAATCGACAGCAACGATATCAGTTATCGCAATGAAATGAAATGAAATTGTTTATTACCGGATTAACATCCTAAGGGGTAGGTACATAAACACACATAAATAATAATAAATTATGGTACAAAACAAAATAAAATAAATTACAAGTACATGACAAATGCAAACTTAGACTCCGCTAATCATGTTATCGGCGTAGGTATGGTAGATACCTTTGATGAAGAGGGATGTTGTCGCTCCGCGGCCACCAAGGAGTTAGCGGAGCGATGTATGGTGGAGCGTGTGGCGGCCGAGCCGCTCCTCAGCAGGGCCGGCCAGCCGGCGCACGGTTCCGCAGAACACATGGCGCTGATGGCGCTCACGCTGCACCACCGAGGCAGTCGGAACATGTCCCGCCACGCGTCATTGTACTCTGGTGTAGTTAGCCCACAACTCGACTAACTAATGAAATAAATAAGTCGAATAACTCATTACAGCGGCTAAACCATCGCTAGTATGTTGCCACGCACTAAGATGGCTCGCTCACGCTGAAATATATAGGCAAAAGCCTATCTATTTCAGCGTGATCGGACAGGTCGGCTGTTTTTACGTGACCTAAGTATTTCACGCTATTGACCTTTAATAGCGCAGTACCGTAGAATTGAAGTGGCGGCAGATCGGACCAGCTGTTTGGGCTTTCAAAGACCATGCAATGACTGAGGTCGCCTTTCTTTGATTGATTCGTTTTTGGGAATAATTTTTTCTAATTTACTGGTATGCTCAAATATAGGTAAAAGGTAAGCGCTTCCTCCGAAACTATTATTGGAACAATTTTTAAAATAACACCTAAGTTTTATTAACTTAATTATACTTAACTCAATTATAGGTAATAAAAAAACATCCAGTTGAAAACTCAAAGAAGTCGGTTAAAGACTTATAACCCAAGTATTACATTTAAAGCATTGGTTGAAAGTGCCTAATAGTACCTACATTTGATGAAAGCGTCATTGCAGTCAGCCCGAGTTAAAGGCGAGGCCGTCATGCAAAGCAGAGACTGCAATGGCAAATGCTCACGTATATCAAACGACGTTTTTTAACACACATAATCAAATAATAAAATAGTTATTATTAGTCACTTAGATACCAAAAAATTATCAGAATAATAGTAATTCTGAGAAATTTTTGGTGTCTAGGTTCCATGCCTAAATAAGATACCAAGCACCAAGCCTTTCATGAAGGACTTGCGTCTTCGCCATTACACGAGTACTGCTACCAGTTCACCACATCGGCCCATAAATCATATAATGACATGTCAGTGGGCGCGAAATAACATAGGTTTACTGTACAATGTAATCAGGCACGGTCAACAAGACACTGAAAGTGCACTAATTTCCCGTCATTAGGGTCTACCTTATCATTATGTGATGATATATCATTGAGGATGCGTTATGTGAATAGAATGTATTGCACCTAGGAAAGGTATCGAGGACACGACCTAGGTAGATATAGTTACTTGTTATCTATGCTAAAAAATTAAAGACTTTGTGGAGTCATTTAGGAGATTAATTATTAAGACACATGGTAGGTACGGTTTCAGCTGAGGCGCGGGCCTGCGGACGGCGAGCGGTGGGTGGCTCGCTGTCTGATTACCATCAGGCCCGGGTCGATGGCGCGTTGGTTCACGCGCGCCTCAAAGAGATGTCAGCATAGAAGACGGGGCCCGTTAGGGACAGAGCCTGTCATGGTTGCGGAATTTGTTCGAAAGAGTCACCGCGGCCCTGGAACGTAAAGGGCTTGAGAACACGGATGGGTTATATTCAGTAAGAGTCTAACACGCCACCCAGAGCGGAAGAAGTCATTTGGTGTATTCCCAACCTTTTAAAAAAAAGGTAGTGCGTCAGCCCAGTTCGCGAACTAAATAGTGCGACTTAGCAAGTTGACACATAGTACTAGAAGTTGATGGGTAAAATTTTCTCGATTCAAGACTGTGTTGGGGCCATCATCAGATTCTGCCTTGGTGCCAATGGGACTACCTTAGAAGTATAGGCTTTCGAATAAAAAAGAATCATCAAAATCAATTTATAATTGACGGAATGATCGCATAACAAACATACAAAAAAAAACATACAGTTGAATTGAGAACCTCCTCCTTTTTTGAAGTCGGTTATCTAACACTTACCGCTACCTAGGCTTAACGAGTTAATGCGTAATAGGTGACCAACTCTTAAAATAGAACTGGGTAAGTAAATACCATAGAAAATTACTAAAAACCAAGTGCATTTGTAATTTTGTAATGTAATAATAGGTACTTTTTACTATTTTTCTGGCAAGGTTAAGGAGACGGGTAACTACGGAACTCTACACTGTGCGTGGTCCGACACGCACTTGGCCGGTTTTTAATCTTGGGTGGGTAACTGTAAAAACAATTGTAAATAAGTATTCTAAAAATAATGTTGTGGATCTTATTTGTTTTATTAGCGATTCCGTAATAAAGAACTTAGCTTCCTTTGACATTTATGTTTTTTGTGGGATTAAGAATTACTTTATTAAAATATGATTTCGATTGAACCGGATTGATCAAATGACTATTTTCAAGTAACCTTTTGTGGCTTCAGTACCTTGAAGGTTAGCAGACGTCCTTGCTTAGCTAATTATTTGAAGTCTTCGGTCATATTAAGAGAGTTTACTCCTCACGGTGTTTCAAACAAACTTTCAAGTCCTTATTCTTGGAAATGAATGAACTCATTTTAATGAAATTTGGTATTCCATACGCTAGATTTCAATGGGAATGGTAATTTTTAGTCTAATTTCTTGAATAACTTTAAAACATTTCAAAATTATGAAAAAAATATAATTGAAACCCTTACAATAAACTCTTTCATTGATATGTCACATTGTACAGTTTGAAAAACTTGTTCTTGAAGTTTTCTAGTTTGTCCCCTAAAAGTGACCCTATACTCAAAATGTATGTATTTACATAACGCATCCGTGTTTGGGTCACAGAAGTTCATATGTGTACCAAATTTCAACAGAATCGGTCCAGTAGATTCGGAGAAAAATTTATTATATGGTTAAAGTTGGCTAAAGTATAATCCACGACGTTTCCACAGATTACTAAGCTAA
The DNA here is from genome assembly GCA_002192655.3 of Mamestra configurata. Taxonomy (NCBI): domain Eukaryota; kingdom Metazoa; phylum Arthropoda; class Insecta; order Lepidoptera; family Noctuidae; genus Mamestra; species Mamestra configurata. The sequence goes on from NDFZ01004881.1 coordinate 61,321, forward strand.
AGGTACAGTATAGACACAATATTTTAAATCATAACAATATAAGAAGACGACTGGAAGAGACAAAAAACAAAAAAAGAAATTTGATGTACAGTTTATTCCTTAATTTAACTTAAATTAACTTAATCATGGTAACTTTTATGTGGTTCTATCTGAGGGAGCCTTTGCCCTGTAGTGACATAATTAGAAGTATCGGAATTTTTAATGTGACAATTAAATGAAGAAGGATAAATGGACAACGCTAGTTCATGGTTAGTTCTAGGAACAATACAAAATATTTGTCGACATCTTACATGAACATTACAATTAATTTAATAAAATGACAGCAATTTATGCAGCGTTTTAATGTTAACTTGTCGGTATTCTATTAAGTCTGGGGTATACTCAACTGCAGCTTGTGAAAATACGATTAAGTATCTAGAAGTTGTACGAATTAGATTTTTTTCAGACTGTCAAACGGTCTTAGTACGGGGGTCACATTAAAAGTTTTTAGAATAGGCCAGTAAGAAAAGCAGCCGATGAAAAATTTATTTAAATTTCAAATTATGAGCTCTTTGGGAATCTGTAGATGTGTAATGAATTTATACATATTATGTCATTTGTTTTTACAAAATGGCGGCAGTTTAAAGTGTCTGTTGTGCGTCGAAATGGATTTGACTAGAAAACATTTTCGCTCAATGATTAATTACGACTTTTGTTGCGGTTTTACTCAACAACAATTTTACGATAGACTTCGATTAGCACTTCATGACGAAGCACCATCCCGTGCCACTGTTTACAACTGGTTTAATGAGTTTAAACGTGGTCGAAGCAAACTCACTGATGATTCGCGAGAAGGTCGTCCTTCGACGGCGACTACTGAAGATAACGTGAGTTTTGTGCGGTTAGTGATAGAAACTGATAGAAGGGTGACATATCAACATATTTGGGCAGCTTTAGTCTTACATGAAAATTTAGGCGTCAGAAATCCTTGTACTTTCTGACTTATTGACCTCATAATTTGACGGAAAATCAAAACGCCGTCGTTTGGATTGGTGCCGCTCAATGCTTGAAAAGTATGACGGCAGAGACTTGAATGATGTTTATGACATTTTCATAGGTAATGAAACCTGGATATATTGTAACGAACTCGAAAACAAAAGATCGCAATGGATGTTTCCATTCGAAGATTTGTCGACCAAAGTAAAAGAAGGGCAGCAGTCAAGGGAAAAAGATGATTGCCTCATTCTTTGGACGGATTCATTTCAAACAATTGTCCTAGAAAATAAAAGGACTGTTACTGCAGATTGGTATGTCAGTCATTGTTTACCAGTTGTCTTGGAAAGTTTTAGACAGCAGCGCCCAAGAAGCAGGATCCTCCTCTACCACGACGACTCACTCCACCAGACGGACTATTGAATATTTATTAATCGAAGGTGTGGAGTGAGTGAGTCATCCTTCTTACAGTACCGACCTGGCACCTTGTGACTTTTATTTATTTCCAAAAATAAAAGATTAACATAGAGGAATTCGTTTTATGAACCCTGAAGACTGTGGCTGCGTTTGAAAAAGGCGTGGATGAGATCCCTAAACAAAGAGTGGGCCCACTGCTTCAGTCAATGGTTCCATCGCATGTGACGGTGCTTAGAAAGGAACGGAACTTCGAAAAGCAATAAAAATATTAACAGGCTTTTACATCATTCCGTTGTTTATTTTCTAGAAAGTGTCAGTGTGCCCCACGTATGCTTGCGAAACTTTTCTTCTCCTTATCGTGTCGACGGTAATGAAATTAAGCAGGTTGGGCCGTAGAGTAGGCGGACATGTTTATTGCGTCGTTGGAGGTGATGTTCTAGTCAGCTAGGGTGCAGGTGATTCACGTTCTCTGAGGCGGCTACCAGCCCGTCACTTGAATGCGCCCCCAGAAGGTCATAGCCATCCAGTTAGCCCGGGGATACGGCGAGGGGGTCATCCGGTTCTACTGAAAGCCGAACCCACATAGATCATCATGAATATTATGTGATTGTTTTCTTAGGTTAATCGCTCCCACTAAATTCACAAAAACCGTTGCTGGGAGGCTCTCCTACTATGCTCTTCTAGAAATTACATTAAGGAGCTATGGTTTTTTATTCATGGTTCCGGCGCCAGAAATTATGATATCTAAGAGTTTCTTGGTAGTTAAGGGCTAGCTAGAGAACAAAGAAGAATTTGAATTGTGTGAAAGATGTTATGGCTAAAAAGTAAAGCTATTGAAGAAGGCGGCATAGTGCACGATATACAGTGTGTGTATGTGTATACATCTGGAGTTTCTGTATATACCTGGAATCAAAAGTAGCTTACAATTTAGGACCCATTAGTATTAGTGTTAATATATAATCCGTGGTGCTTGGTAATGTATATGTCCCTTGGTGCCTATTGGCCTAGATCAATTCTGTCTCCTGCTTGAATGGAGGGAAGTGGAAATTATATTTTGTCCTACTACTTCGCTTTGCTTTTCTGATTAATTTCGTTGCGGGGTCCACGACAGTTAAATCGTTTCTCCGGGACGCGTCGAGCTTTATTGACTCGGCGTTTTTTCTGGTGGTCGCCATTGTTGATTCTGGCTTTCAGGAGTTGCAGTGGTTGGGAATGTGTGGCAGGTTGACCCAAAAAAATAATTGTGCACGGTACAAATTAGAATCACTTTTTAATTTTAGTAAATTTTGAAACTGTTAATGATGACGTTCAAAAGTGCCTTATAATGGTATTATATTATTGGAATAAATGAAAGAAATTGACTTTGACAAATTGGGATAAGGGCAAGAGGTTGATGAAGAGCCTATGCAACGTTTGCGGGGTGTAGCAGCACCACCTTAGTGTCAGGAGTACTATCCCTTCAAACATTACGACAGTATAATTTATTTATGTCAGCGATTGTACTTAGTATAAACATGTGCACGTGTAGGCACATCTACGGTTTAGCGTAATTTATATACTAAGGACGATCTCGTGAGCCAATCTTTCGTTCCGTGTCGTCTCAGTGAAACGGGTGTCTGACAGTAAGTATCGTAATGCTATGTCATTTTGTGTGTATCGGGTAAAAATAACGCATTTATGTATTGAAATGAAATGAAATTTATTTGTCAGAATATAGGTTCTTACAATAACATGGTAAAATAATTTTAGTCTCACTATTTTCGATTATATCAGTCGTGCAAATATTTCCAGTAAGTACATGCCTTAATATCATGAAATTACATCAATGTCATTTGTCATGCACATCGTAGTCATATTGTTCTGTAGCCTTGGATTGTAAAAGAATAAACGTAACGATGGCGCCCTATTTCTAATAGACCTACCACAATTGAATCAGCGCTAAATTGTAAAATTAATTTTAAAAGGGTCGATCGTTTTAGCTCTCTATATTGTGTAGAGCAACACTTCCTTTTAGGAATTACATTTTATTTAATAATTGGGCATAAAAATATAGTTATTTTGCTTGTAACAGGTGTTTATCATAAAATATGTATAAATGTACAAGCGGGATAAAAGAAAGAGGGGGAGTTTCTAGATTATGTTTAGGCGTGATCTGTCCTAAAGATGATAAAAATTAGTCAAATCTTTTCAATTATTTTGTCAAGGTTTAAAGTAGAAAAAATGTGACGCTAGTCCGTTACCAAAGATTCTTATGGAGAAGAACGGAAAGAAACTCCATGGTTCCCCTTTGCAAATATTTGGTATCCATTAATCCTAATATTTAAAAATCCTCCATTACTGACTGAGTGACTGACAGACAACGCACTGCCGAAACTACTGGTCGTAGAAGAGCGAGAGAAGTATTACCAGCAAAGGTAAATAAATAAATTTGATTTGTAGTAATATGGTACTTACATACTTATGTACATAATCTACAAATATTGCTTCAAAGTAACTTATTCACTTAAAGGTTACAGCCATCAGGAAACATAGACTCTGGCAGGGAATTCAACGCCTTGGCTATACGAAGTTTGAGAACACTATTGTGAAAAAGTTAAGGAATTAAAGCTCTCTGCTTTCTGGCCATATGTCAGGCAGGTTTCTAATATAACATCAAAATCAAAAGTCTGTTCAAAGTAGGCTAAGAATCAGCCCTTTTTTTAAGTTTTTTTTTTCTTTTCAAATGAGCAGCACCTTTGCGCTTCTCTATTTGTATTTGTTCTTTTCTCTTTTAAAACGCCTGCCCGTCACAACTTCTTAGTGTTATAGCTAGGAATAAGAAGAAGTGGCGCAAAACACTAGCTTAATCAGTCGTAATTGGCTGCCTAGCCTAGGGTTGCCAACCGTCCTGTTTTCCCAGGATATGTCCTGATTTTCCTAGTGTCCTGGGATGTCCTGGATAGTTTGTAAGCAGCGTCCTGGGCAAATCACATAGTTTATATCTGGTTAGATATGACGTGATACCAATTTTATGAATTTCTGCTAACTCCGCCACAATGCTGAAGAAAATTGGTGGGTTTGAAAAGTATAATACAAATAAAACGTTTATAATACTTATTATAATTTATTGGATAGGTACTAACCAAAATTTAAAGTGAATTAAAACTGAATTTTCCAACTGCAAACCCTAGTTTTTGAAATTTGGGGTTGGCAACCCTCTAGCCTAGCCACTTCATTGAACGGCGTCGTTTAATCGGAGGCCCAAGTGAAATCCCGGCATTTCACTGAACAGCTAGGCAAATACTTGGATCAGAATCGTTTAATGATTTGCCTAGCCAAGTAGCGGAACATAGGGCACAGGGAGTTTAGGGCCCAAGGTTGCGGAATTTGTTCGAAAGAGTCACCGCGGCCCTAGAACGCAGATGGCTTTTGAAGGAACACGGATGGGTTTTAGTCAGTAAGAGTCTGACACGCCCTTCCGCTCCACCCAGAGTGGAAGAAGTCATTCAAATGACATCCCATCCTTAAAAAAAAAAACAAAAAGAGAGTTTAGGGCACCCCGACTGTCTCTTTGTCTGCGATATTATACTAAGCTATTTCCCAATCACAGATGCCACTATGGGTGCACATAGTGTGCGTGTTGGTGGCGTGCGCGTGCGCACTTCTGTATCTGCTGGAGCGGCGCGAGCGCAACAAGTTCCGAGGCCTGCCCACCTACCCGCTGCTGCCCTTCATCGGTAACATCCACCAGGTGCTAGGGGATGGGAGGCGTGAGTATGGAGAGCCGAAAGACTGCAATGTTTAATTGAAACATCGGTTTTGAACACACTTACTCAAAAATTAAACATAAACACCATTAGTGAATTGGCGTGCAGTACCCCAGCAAATAGAGAAATGGAAGTAATGGGGGACGGCCTTTGGTAGAGGGACAGTTCAAGATGACAAATAAAAAATAATATGTTGGTTTAAGTAATTTGATGAAATATAATATTTATTTTTGACTAGCGACCCTTCCCGGCTTCGCACGGGTGCAATGCTGATACTAAATATACTACGGTTTTAGAACTCTGGTTCCATGTATAGTAACTTGGAACTCTGTCATATGCAGAGATCGGAATAGGTAGACTATATTTACCTATGTTCGTGGAAGTAAGTAACATAGAGTTGATAATACCTCCTGTTAAATCCCAAACTACAGAACCGATTTTGATAATTCTATGGGACCAATATGGAACGTACATCCTTTAACATGAAAGAAGAATTGTTCAAATCGGTTCATAAAACACGGAGTTATGAGGTAACAATCATAAACAAAAAAAAATACAACCGAATTGAAAACCTTCTTTTTTTGAAGACGGTTAAAAACTATGTGAATCGTCGAAAATAGTCCAAATGGTTCTTTTTAATGAAATTCTTGTTTATTTGGTCCATAGATTTGTTCAAACATTTAGACAGGATAGGTGAAATATGTGAGAACTCCATGTTACCTTTTGTACTGTGGCTGGGACCCTGCTCCATTTTGGGTGAGTCTACGAACTACACTTTTGTTTATACCGAAATATACATTGAGCGCGTTCCTTCAAAAATATATGTGCTAGAGCTAATTTACAACGATTTTTATAAATGATATTTATTTTTGTAAGTAGAAAATATTATCTTATCTTATCTTATCTAGGTTAAACATAACACTTTTACACGTCAAAATTTTTTGGCCATTTTTAAACTAGATGAGGCCGGTGTTTCCTAGCTGACTACCCTGAGAAGAAACACCGAAAGAAACTCAGAGGTCAAAGTCTCTTTTAAAGTCTATATAATCGTACTAGTCAAATCATATGAGAACCATGTAGGTTAATGTCTGAAGTGGTCTTTTGAGGAAGGTACGACACAGATTTGAGTGGACCTGTCCAGACAGTGCAAGCATTTGTCAGGTTTCGTGTAGCCCAAACTTAAAACTTTAAGGAGTTCAACGATTTGACGATCAATACCAAAGTAAAGACATTTGGGTAGGCCGCATAAAGAACTCAAACTGCCAGACTAACATGATATGAAATGAACTCCTAATATTGCGATGTACATGGTCCTCACATTCACAATGCGTTATGTGAGGACCATGCAGATCAGTGTCTGAAATGGTCTTTTGAGGAAAGAACCACACAGATTTGAGTGGACCTGTCCTGTCAATGCAAGCCTTGGTCAGTAGATAACTTGGGGATCTAAGTAATTGGACTTTTTTCGAGTACTTTTATGTTTTTTTGGCAGATTGCTATCTAAACCAAAAATCTCTCCACAGCGGATAGTAAACTGATAGATACTTTTCGGAAAGATCATGAACGAATAAATCTCTCGAATAATATTCGCATCACTTAGTAAATTGCGTCGTAAAGTTTAAGCGATCACAACTTGATTATTGTATAAACAAGTTTTTATCGGAGTCAAAATCATTGCATTTCAACATAAACATCCCATTTGAAGGAACGCACACAATTACAGTGAGTGGCGAAACTTGACAGATCATAATCCTAAATTAAATTTAATAAGACCTTACCTAAATATACCATGTTTTTAAAATATTTTTATCTTATCAGTTAGCCAATTAAAATTGTATACAGGGTTGAATAAAACTGCAATGGGCTATGCATATAACGTCATAATTATTTTGCTTCGTGCAGTGACTCAAGACCCGGATGACGTGAAGACAATCACGAATGCTTTCATTGAGAAGCCCTACTACTACGGCTTTGGGAGGGTCTGGCTTGGAGATGGACTGGTTACCGCACCTGGTAAGCATGATGATTAGGTTCCGGGAATTATTAGGATCTAATATAAAGGTGGAAATAAGTCAACAGCCTCTTAATAGGCAGGCAGGTCTGCAGATCTTTGCAGTTCAAATTTTTTTGGGGTTCCGTATCCAAAGGGAAACGGAATCCTATAGTGAAGCCTTCGTCCATCTGTTTCTCAGCGGGCTGTATCTCATGAACATTAGTGAACAGTAGAAATTTTCACAGAGTGATGATGACTATTTCCGCTACTTATAACAACTAATAATAATGAAAAATTAAAACGAAAAAATTAAGGCGTTTTTGCGTTATGTTTGTATTCTACTCCGTAGTAAAATGGAGTGCTAATAGTAAAGTATAACGTCAATTATTAAAAACCAGTCAAGTGGGAGTCGTACTTGCGCACCAAGGGATCACAATGCCGCGTTTCTCGATACTCGTAAAACCGATGTGCAACTAATATTTGTACATTTTGTTCATTTGGTAAAATTTCCATAGTTGCCTTGAATTTCCAACAGGTAACGTTTGGAAGCACAATATCAAGAAGCTTGCAGGAACATTCACCAGCTCGGTGGTTGACGGGTACCTCGGCGTGTTCAATGCGCAAGCGCACAAGCTGGTGGAGAGCCTGAAGACTGAAGTGGGGAAGGAGCCCTTTGATGTAATACATAAGTACCTGGCTTATACGACACTGGAGACTATTTGCCGTAAGTTTGTGAATGTAAGCTATCGATAGGCTTGCGGAATTTGTTCGAAAGAGGTGACTCTTTATTGGAGGTGCTGCACGCTACTTTTACAACTTTATTAGTGATTATATCATTATCATCTTAGTAGGCAAGACTCATGCGCGTGCGATAATGAGCGATCTGTCCGCGTAACCAGGGCCGTCTTTACCAGGGGGTGCAAGGGGTGCGGTGCACCCGGGCGCGGAGCGCCTGGGGGCGCCTGTCGAGTGCTGAATTATTGGATATTCATATTTCATTGAACTTACGACAAATGCGCAAGCAAAACAAAAATAGTCATCAACAATAATATTTTTTTTTACTTTTATTACGCTTTTGGCGCTTGTCATACCGCATTACTACACTACACAAATAACAATTTTATTTAATATACACGCGCGCGGCAAAATCTCTAATCCAAAGAGAGTATATGTACGTTTGACACGTTGCCGCTTTGTCGCCCGCACTTGACGCAAAATGATTTCTAAGTCAATAGAGTGTAAGTTCATTTGAAAAGGGCGCGCGGCGCGACACCTGTGCGTCTCACATAGGCGAGTAATTGCGCCCTTTGACATTGCCGCCGGGTCGCCCGCACTTGAAGCAAAATAATCTCTAAGTAAATAAAGTGTAAGTTCAGTCAATTTATGTTGCGTCCTTCCTTTGACATAGCCGTCCGGGCGCTCGCACTTAAAGAGAAATGAACTCTAAATCACTACAATTAGGTGTAAGTTCATTTGAATTTACACCGCGGAGCGCGGCGCCTATGTAAGTGTCGGTCAGTGATTGATCTGATTTCTTCTTTTAAGTAATTGAATTCGTTAGCTCATTTCATTTGCGACAACCGGTGAATTAGCACGGAAGGTTTTAGAGAAAAAATATAACGACTCGAGTACGGGAGTACCTAATTAGCAGGCAATAGATTTGTTATTGTGTCTGGCTTGAATTTGTGCCGCTGGGGCTCAAGTGAATAAAGGTAAGTCAATTTTATTTTTTAAGTGTTATTGTTAGGTACATTACAATCATTTTCATCACATCATCATTTGTTTATCAGAGAGAGTCATGACTGTTTTGTTTATTTGTTCATAATTGCAAAAATACAAATTCGTAATGTTAGTGATTGATAAAAAACTACTTACTTTATTTAGAACGAGCTTATGCCCGCGATCTCGTCCACGCATATCACGTTTCTTCCCGTTCCAGTTAGAATTTTGGGAAATGCTCTCTTAGTGCTCTCCTAAACCTCCTAAACTCTTGAAAGAATCACCATATTTCAGCTTTCAACGACTGGTGGTTTATAAAAAGATCCATTTCATTTCATCATTTTACAGGTTGAATATTTCATAATCTTTCATAGCACAGACACGTCAGAAGATAGACATTTACATTATGATTTTTACCCAGCTTATTAACCCAACGAATACCAATCTTCCATAAAAACTGGAACCCCCCAAATTGTCTATTAAGGGTAATGGTGAAAGACTGGCATTTATAATAATTTACTTTGTCCAGTATTCGTACCAAGTTATGTGGAATATATGGCTCTCACATGAAAACTTTAACAGCCCGGTTCAAGGAATTAGGTTTTTCATACAAACTTCTCCCCCCCTTTTCACCCCCTTAAGGGATGAATTAAAAAAAATCCTTTCTTATCCGACGCCTACACCATAAAATTAATATTCCTCAAAATTTCACGTTTCTGCGATCACCGGTTTAGGCTGTGCATTGATCAGACAATCGGAGATAAGGCTTTTATATATATAGATAAAGAAAGAAAAATTAAATACTAAATTGAAATTTGATTTTATTGTAGATGACCGAATTAGGGGATAAAAAGAAACCATCGGGTGCTCAAAATAGAAAAAGGAAACTGGAGAAAGAAGAAAAAATTAAAAAGCTAACTTCTCCGATTGACTCTTTCTTTCGACCTGGTAAGTTCAGTCAGTTGGTACCATAAATAAAACATCTGAAGTGGCATAAATTAGTGACAGAAGTCGCTGGTGTATCCTGCCTGGGTTCGATCCCTAAGTTCCTACCTACTTATTATTATTACACTTCTTATTTTTTGTATAAGTTACCTGTAACTATATACGTAATGAGTCTTAAATAAAGTAGGTTTTTATGATTATGACAATATCTAATTAATTGTTTTTTGCGGATTGCGCACCGGATGCGCAATGGTTAGTAACAAACACTCGCTCTTGTGCCAAAGGTCTCGGGTTCGAATCCCGGCCGGTGCAATATTTATTTAAATACATACCTTCTCAGACCTTGTGTTAATTTTTTGTATTGTGTGATATATCCAACACGCGTTCTAATCGTGGAGATTATAGCAATAAATAACCCCATAGTTTTGGAGGCTCATGTCTAACAGTGGACTGGTGGCTTGTGTGTTTGTGATTTCTTTTTGGGGATTATGAATTATGTTTTTTCATGAAATAGCCGCAGGCGAGATCTGCCAATCGCAACTAAAGTATTTTAATTTCTTACTGTTTGCGCATAGAGCGTGCGTAAGCGCCTCGGCAATTCCACACTGAGCGCGCTCGCCTGGACTAACGGATTAGACTATGCCCGATTGCCCGCCTTAACTTTAAGGCGCTGTTTTAATGTCCTAAAATATTATTGCGTGGCCCTGTTACCACACTTGGTTACAGAAATTGTTGACTGTCTTATGTTTTTTTAGGTACATCTTCGTCAACATCCACCCGACAGTTAGAAGAGACAGTCAACTTGGAAGAGAAAACTTCTACGAGTATTTCACAAGTTCCAGCTCATACCAGTACCAGTACCTCGCCTGGCTCGCTTACTCCAAGTGAACCAATTCCAATTGTTAACCAACCAGCAACAGAACCAGATGTACGATTTCGTGAAAATGTCGCGAATGATCCTGCTCTCTGGCCGCAAGTAATATCCGATAATTTAAGATTATTTTTAACAGAACGTGGACCGATTCAGATAAAAAAAACCAACTATCCTTCAGATAGTAACATGAGGTCGTTTTCAGATACATATTACAGTAAAAAGTTACAAAACAACGAAATTATTCATCGAGTTTGGCTTGTATATTCCACATCTACTGATTCTGTATTTTGTTTTCACTGTAAGCTTTTCAATAATAATGTCACTGCATTTAATGCCCCCACTGGTTACAAAGACTGGGGGCATTTGTCGAGAAATATAGAACGACATGAAAAAAGTTCAGGGCACATATGTTCTTTAAAAAAATATTTGGATCTAAAAAATGACTTATTGAAAGGGCAAACAGTAGACTCGGTAAATCAAACTGAAATAGACCGCGAAAAAAAGAGGTGGACGGCAGTTTTGGAAAGGATAATCGAAATTATAAAATTTTTGGCAGGTCAAAATTTAGCCTTTAGGGGCACAACCGAGAAGTTGTATGACCCAAATAATGGTAATTTTTTAAAGTTGGTGGAGAGTATATCTAATTTTGATAGTACACTATCAGAACACATTGCTCGAATTCAAAGAGCTCAGCATCGCATGCCACATTATCTTGGTCATAACATTCAAAATGAACTGATTAGTATAATTGCTGAAAAAATAAAAACGACTATAATTAGTCTTCTGAAGCAATGTAAATACTACTCTGTAATTCTAGATTGCACACCTGATATTTCACACCAAGAACAACTAACTGTTATTGTGAGGTTTATTTATTTAAATCCATCGACAAAACGCGCTGAGGTACGAGAACATTTTTTAGGTTTTTTACCTGTAACTGACACTACCGGACAAGGGTTGGCGACATATTTGTTAGATTTCTTAAAATCATGCGATATTGAATTAGATGATTTGCGAGGCCAAGGATATGATAATGGGGCCAATATGAGGGGGAAAAATATAGGCCTCCAAAAAAAAATATTGGACATGAATCCTCGTGCTTTTTACGTACCGTGTGCTGCTCACTCCCTAAATTTAGTAGTAAATGACGCCGCTAAAAGCTCATTGGAAATTACAAACTTTTTCTGTATTGTCCAAGAAATCTATGTATTTTTTTCAGCATCCACATCACGCTGGGATGTAATTATGAAACAGATACCTACTTTGACATTAAAACCTCTTTCAAATACGCGTTGGGAAAGTAGATTTGATGCTCTTAGAGCACTCCGTTTTAACATGGATAAAATTTACGATGCATTATACTATATTTTTACAAATAACAAGTATGACAGCGACACAAAAAACATAGCGAGTTCATTAATAGCCAAGTTAAAGTCTTATAGATTTATATGTTCAGTAGTTATATGGTACAATATTTTACTAAAGATTAATATTGTAAGCAAAAATTTGCAAAAATCGGACGTAATTATTTCAGAAGCTACCAAAATGATTAATTTGGTTAAAAAAGATTTGGAGAAATACCGCACCGATAGTGCGTTTGAGCAGTTGTTATCTGATGCGAAATTAATTGCTGAAGAATTAGAATGCGAAACAGAATTTAATGAAACTGCTCGTCCACGTCCCCGAAAAAGACATTTTGATTATGAAGCTGCAGATGAGCCCATTTTAGACCCAACCAACAAATTTAAAGTATGTTTTTATTTTTTTCTACTGGACACTGCTATCTCGAAATTAAATGAGAGATTCGATTTGCTGACGGAACACAATTCACTTTTTTCACTCTTCCAAAACATTGAATGCTGGAATAAATTAGAGATGCACGAAAAAAAATCTCAGTGTTGTCGGCTCCAAGAAAAACTAACATTTAAAAATAGATTTGATATTGATGGGGAAGATTTATATAATGAATTAGAATTGTTGCCAATAGTTTTTCCCAATGCATCAACAAGTACTCCCACTGATATTTTAAACTATATATATTCTAATAATTTAATTTCCTCATTTCCCAATACCTCAACAGCTTTGCGTATATATTTAACACTGCCTGTTACAGTAGCAGAAGGTGAAAGATCCTTTTCAAAATTAAAATTAATAAAAAATTATCTTCGTTCAACCATGACCCAAGACAGACTGACAAACTTAGCCATTATAAGTATAGAATCCAAAATTGATTTAAAAATAAATGATTTAATTAAAATCTTTGCCAACTCAAAAGCAAGAAAAATTGAGTTTGTTTAATGTTCTTGTTTGTTGTTTGTTTGTTGTACATGCAATAAATAAATAAATTATCAAAATTACGTGTATTGTGTTTTCTTGGTTGACTAGCCTCCCCATACCCCCCTTTGGCCCTTTCATACTGCAGTGTGTCGTCGGTCGCGTGCCACGCTGCAGTGTAAAAAAAAAAACGGGGGCGCAAGCTGAGTCCTGCACCCCGGCGTAGAATAGACTTAAGACGGCCCTGCGCGTAACATGTAGGTACCTAAATAGGCCGATGGCGTGTTGTGTTCCACGCGCGCCTCAAACAGATGTTAGGTTAGGTTAAAAAAAAAAAGGGGATATAGGAGTCGGGGCCCGCTAGGGTTGCGGAATTTGTTCGAAAGACTCACCGCGGCCCTGGAACGCAAAGGGCTTTAGAAGGAACACGGATGGGTTTTAGTCAGTTAGAGTCTGACACGCCCTTCCGCTCCACCCAGAGCACCCGGAGCAAGAAGTCATTTGATGATTTGCCATCCTTAAAAAAAAACGATTTATCTATAGGTACCGGTTTAGTGTAGTACTTATCATACAATGAAGGAAAATTGTTAAATAATGACTAATTTTCCTTTACCAAACACGTAACCGTATTTGAAGCAGGTAGGTACTACGTCATACCTATCGTATGACAAATGAAACTCGGATATCTGTGGGACATAAATGATATGAGTCAACCAATTTTAGCGCTTGGAATCCCAGGCATGAGGTGGCTTGACAGCTTTCCATAGCAAGATTTCACAGAATAGCCTCTCTTATTGCTTTCTACGGAGTGTAGGGTTGCTACATGCTAAATTTCAGCTTTCTACGACCAGTAGTTTCGGCTGTGCATTTATAGAGGTTTGCGATACAGAGAGTAAAGTCCCGCGTAAATACCTCTACCGAAAAGGAGAGGGTCCTCCGAACCAGACGGTCGTTGTATCTGGTGGGCAACTGCCCGATAGTTGATATTCGGAGTGTTGTGTGTTCAAATCGCACGGAGAACTTTGCTTGCGCGATGCAGGATTTCGTTGTTAGTTCGTCGTAGATGGCGCTGCGGTTCTTTTTGTTGCCGTACAAATTTCGTTTCTTAGTTCTTCATTGATGCCGCTACACACTGTCTGTCAGTCACACAGTCAACAGTAACCGCGGAGTTTTACGTCTATTGATTTTAAGTTGTTATATATTTTATCAGTCGTTTATCTGTCCGTTAACCACAAACCAACCAATGCCATTACGACAAATAGCGTTAACAGACAGATAAACGATCGATAAAGTTTTATAATATTTATAATTTATAATATTTTTATTTCTAATCAAGGTACAACAATTTCTTAATCTAATAACAATTTTTATCTTAGTTTAGTGGTTGTACGCCGTCAAGGTACTACAGAAACCTGGCACTAATCTATTTATACACAGTGTGTCTGTCTACATCTCTCATCCAACTCTTCTGAAGTCTGTTGGATGAAATTGAATTTGAAATTCGAAGCATCTCCTCTGCTATCTGTATTTGTTCTTATCACTTTTAAGCGTTTTCTGTCTCCATAAACAAATAGATGGTTGAAATTTTACCAGAAACAGCACTTGGAGTATCAAAGATATCGGAGAGCATAGTGACGACGGAGTACTACGAGGCCTTCAACCGCAGCCTGGAGCTGATCATGAGCCGCGCGCTCAACGTGCTGGTGCACCCCGACGCCATCTACCGGCTCACGGCCGCGCACCGCGAGATGGTCAAGTGCGTCACTGTGCTGCACCATGTGTCGGACACAGTGAGTCATCTGCTTAACCGTTTTTCAAGTAAATTTTTTTCGGCTTCCTGTCAAACTGGATTCAGCTGAATACCAGTTCTTAACGTGGAGCGATTGCCTATCTGACCTCCACAACCCAGTAACGGGTTACCCAGCATCTGGTTACCCAGTAACTGGTTACACAGTAACTTGTTTCCCAGCCCACTTCTTGGCAATACTGGTGTCATATTATACTGGCTTCTGAAAATCCATACGGACTGCCAAAAGATCAACAAATGACAGCCGGGGCGAACGGCTTAATGTGCCAGCTTTGCATCAAGTCCGCCCATGTACCACTATTGTTGTACATAAAGTTAAATTAATAAATAATGTCAATACTATCGAAAACGTATAACGGAACTGAAACGGAGCTAGGCAGGACACTTGGCAAGGCACGTTGATGACAGGTGGAGTAAGGCAGTGACAAAAGTCCGCGGACTGGAAGAAGCCATTTTGCCATTACGCTACCCGGAATGAGTCTAGAGAGAAAAAACCTGGACAAGGCTGGCACAGCGACGCGGGGATTGGCACCAGGTAAGGGAGGCCTATGCTGCGAAGTTGGGCTGTGGGTGATGATGATGAACAATACGATCAAACCAGAAGAGCTCGTTAATCAATAACAGACGCTCGTGACGATCTTCAAGGTTAAGTAACGCATGCATGTCTGTAGATCTTTGACTGTCGTCACGGCAGTAAGATTCCAGTTTTGTCAAGGAGTATCTTATGTGTGTACCCAGTGACTATAATAGGTCGTCCAATCCCATCACTTCCCGTGGGTGTCAAAAGAGGCGACTAAGGGACTCACCAGGGAATGGGCAGCAGCATTCTCTGTGCATTGCAACAGCTACACTGCGATCGCCAACCCACCTGCCAAGCGTGGCGACTATGGCAAACCTTTTCCTTGTGGGAGGCTAATGTCCAGCAGTGGACATGATGATGATGATGATGATGATGATGTCGACGATGATGATGATGATGATGTCGACGATGATGATGATGATCATGGTGATGATGATGATGATGATGATGATGATGATGATGATAATAGGTCGTGGTAGAAAATGTAGGTTCTGGTTCTAATACGATTTAATTGCAACAGGTGATGGAAAAGAGAAAACTGGAACGAAAGGACGCAAAGAAAAGTCAAATGGGAGAAAATAATAATCGAGGTAAGAATAAGGTATTCTTTAAATTCGTAATTAGTTTTAAGTTAGTTCTGCCTGCCCGTATCCAAATTCATTTGGACAGGAGTTATAAGTGAGTTAAAATTGTAGTTTATGTGCTGATCACGACCAGTTTCATTGATGAAATTGGCCCATAGACCAGTAGCCTAATTGTGTAATAGAAAATTAATGAAATCGGTCGCATATGATGCATACGCACTCATTTTGACATTGCAACCGTATTCATTGTTGTTTTTTTAAGCACACCATTATTGAAACATAACATGAAGCAATTGATCTGGAATTTGATTCGATTGTGTATGAATATTCGATTTTATGACGGCCCGAAATGGCGCAGAAGAAGATAATCTTCTTCTGCGCCATTCTCCCCAAGTGTTAGGGACAAAAAAAAAAAACGAGTCATCGATGTTATAAAATGTTCTACAACTGTTACTTCAAGATGCAAAAGACGGGCCCAAGTTCAAAGCCTTCCTGGACATCCTGATGGAGCTGAGCGAGATCGACCCGAGCCTGACGGAGAAGCAGATCAAGTCGGAAGTGGACACCATCATCGTGGGCGGGCAGGAGACGGTAGCCTCCACCATGTTCTATGCCCTGCTGATGATCGGCTGCAAGCCTCGGATACAGGAGAAGTTGTATGCAGAGTAAGTAATGTTGAGAATACTAATTGTTTTTCATGCAGTCAAGTCTTCGGCTTTTTGGTTGAGGTGACTCAGAAATTTACCAAATACTACTCGTGTATAATACCTATAGCTGTCCGCTCAGTTTAAAAAATATTGAGTTTGCGCAAAATGTCCAGAGGTACTATGGTAATAAAGGTGTCTGAGGAAGGACAGTGCCACCGAGGTCAGCCCCGGAAGAGGTGGCGGGACGACCTAGACGTCTACTGCACGTAGTTGGTGGAGACCTTTGTCCAGCCGTAACGACAGTACAGGCTGATATAATATAATCATGATGAAACTTAATAATTCATTAAAATCTCCAGGATGAGGAGTATATTCGGAGACAACAAGCGTGACGTCACTAAAGAGGACCTGTCACAGATGGAGTACTGCGAGGCGATCATCAACGAGACGCTGCGGCTGTACCCGCCTGTCCCCGGGATCTTAAGATATGCTGACAAAGACCTGCCACTCAGTGAGTACAAAAACTGAAGGTAAAGCCAGAGTGAAACGTGGAGATTCAGAAAGGGACTGCTACACAGATACAAGTTATAGAGATGAGAATCTGCAAAGCCGAAATTATAATAAAACTTGATCGACCGTAGTCTACTGATGCTCAAAATAAGACTAATGGTCCTAGACACAGATTCTTGTGGATAGATGGAACAGTATTCTACAGATTCATTATTTTAATAATTCTTCAACAATTTACAGAACCTAGAATTGTCCACCGAAGACAGAGGCTTATACTCAGTTATAGAACGGGAAATTCCTATGGGATCGGGAAAAAACGGAATTTGCCGTACGAAGTTGCGGGCAAAGCTAGTCGTAAATAAAAATAAAAAAAACTCTTTGTTTCAGAATACTTCACAATCCCAAAAGGCACAGCGTGTGGTATCAACTTTTGGGGTGCTGGCAGATCAATCCGGGTGTGGGGACCTGACGCCAAGCTGTACAGACCGGAGCGCTGGTTGGAGGAGCAGCCCCCGGGTGCTCCTGCTGGCTTCCTCGCCTTCAGCTACGGGAGGCGAGCTTGTATTGGTAAGTATACTTACTGACCTTCATTCACGTCATAAACATTATTAAGGGGTTCTGCTTTTTGTCGATGGTCAACGCTTAAAATTGTTTAGGCGCAGTTGGTGGCTACATTAATGGTATCATTCGGTGTCATTCATTAAGTCTTACAAAGTACAGGTGTACTTGGGCACATGTTCTGAACAAGGGCACCGCACTCACATTAGATATCCGAAAGGTGTATAAAGCCACATTTCGCGGAGTTGTGTTTTCAGCGACCTACCTGGGTGCAGAACTGATTAAGTGCTTTATTTTATAAACGATTGGGTGATTCATGAGAGGTGCATAATTATGGGAATTTGCAATATTTGATTGCTTTCAAAAATGTTGACGATCAGGAATGACTGGATAATTATTTAACTTATAGGTTTGTCATGTTTATTGATAGAAAAATAGGAAGTAACGTCATACGTGTGTTTTACAACATAATAAAATTACATTTGACTAAAATGGGCGATGGCTAATAACCATTTTAAATCCATAAAGTACTAAGTCTTGGGTCTTGCCTACTAAGATGATAATGATATAATCACTAGTAAAGTTGTAAAAGTAGAGAATTAAGATGACGACAAAGTTGTTGATGCTATCCACAATTTAGTTAAATATGCGACGTACGATAATAGTACAGGACATGTTAACGCTAATGATTCAGTAGTTAATAAGGACATTATACCGATAATGACACACAATTTAATCTTCACGTTCTGCAAGCTGTTTTAGATATAAACACTGTAGTAGAGGTACAATTGTATGCTATTTCATTTATATAGTTTATGTGTTTATATGTAGGTATCTCTGAAAATGCTGATCCGATTATGAAAATTGTATCACTGAAGGAAGCTACATTATCCATGAGCATCATAGGCTACTTATATCGGAAATAATTAACGGTACCTTCGGTATTTTGCACTGGAGTGAAGCCGGGGTGAAAAACAAGCGAACCATATTTTTTAATGACATCTGAGTTTGTTTCGGTATATCTTAGAAAACACCGGCCTCATTCTGCCATGGTTCATACACGTCACGGGCACAGATTTCTGAGGATTAACCTTCAAAGTGTTAGTTTTATCCAACTTACAAAATACATATCATTTATCATTAACATCTGTATTTTATCCATCAGGTAAGAAGTATGCAATGGCGATTCTGAAGTCAATGCTGGCTCACTGTGTGAGGGACCTGGAGTTTGTGTCCGAGGCTGACAACCTGCAGTTGAAGGTGGACATAGCATTGCGACCTGTGTCTGGTCATCTCATCCAAGTGAGACTACGGCAGAAGACCTAATCATTGATATATGTACGTCACCGGAAAATGGCAAACACCGTAAGATTGTAAAATATCGCGTGAAATTGTGAACATTTTTTTCTAAATAAGACACGGATATTTAGTTGGAAACTATTGAATTTGGATGGGAATTATTGTATACAAAATGATTTATTAATAATATATCGAGAAATAATCTATATAAATAAAAAATAATCGCTAAATGTGTTGCTAAGCGCAAAACTCGAGAACGGTTGGACCAATTTCGCTAATTCTTTTTTTGTTGTATTTCTTATTGTCAGAAGAAGGTTCCAGAAAGTTCTGAAAAACATTTACATCCGGGCGAAGCCGGGGCGGTACACTAGTAATCTAATAAAGATTTATTACAATCTTACGGAGTCTGTAATTTTCCGGTGACATGTATACCCAGACCGATCCTAATAGACATGAAAATAAAATGTTGATTAATATAGCAATGTTTAAGGGTCGGAGTTGTGATATTAGTCGTAGAAAATACTGTTTAGAGTTTCGTTAAATTTTTTTTTGATTAAATCTTCCCATAAATCCCAAATAAAAGCAGTAAAAAGTTATGGCTCCAGTTTTACTTTGCCTTGATTTAATTTTAAGGTTCTCTTTCTGTCCGTCTGTTACCGCCAAATTGGTCCGGATACACTGGACCGATTCGGCAGTGCAATTCTGTAAACAAGTCGAAGTGAAGGCTTGGGTCAAGTGATCACGAAGTGAGCTTTCAATCCATGTAATCAAGATGGTGTGACAGCTCACTTCTTGATCACTTCCTTCAAACATATCAAGCCTTCACTTCGACATGTTTGCAGAATCGACCGCCAGAATCGACTGGAAGAATCGACCGGCAGAAGCGACCGGCAGTAGAAATCAAGTAAAAATACAAATAATAGTATTTTTATTAATAGTTCATACATGGTCGAACGTTGACAACCGATTCCAATCAATGAAACAAACCCGTTGTGTAATCCGTTGTGTTAACGAATGTTAAATATCTCCGGTTTCCAACGTGTAATAGAATAAACGCAATACATAATAAGGAGTCATTGTACTCATCATTATGAACAGCTTTTACTATGGGACCGAAACCGCGAAAAAAAATCGACTCCCCCCTAAAATCAGAATAAAAAATAAAAAAAAAACAAAATATTTCTTATGATCTGTGCAAAATAAAATAACAAGTATATAACAATTTTTCGAGAAAACGTTTCTAAACACGTACCATCATTAAGCCAGCAACATTGTCTGCGTAGGATCCTCTAATCGTTCGTAATCCTGCTAATTGACGGCGGCCATTGCTGCGATCGTTAGACCCCGGACACACGGACTTCTGCACCCTAATGATGTAGTTTCGATTGCAGACGGTTTTTCCCAAGTCTACACTAAGTTTAATATGTCACTTAAGTGGCTGAGGAGAATCTGGTATGTTTGAAGGTTAGGTATATATTTTTACAAATACCTACAACGTGCTTATGTCAACAGGATCTTGTGCTATGAAGATCATTTTCAAGAAAGATTTTGGAGGTGGAAAATGACTTAGAAAAAGTGGATGAATGTAGGTAGAAGACCTAGCTACATTCATCCACTTTTTCTAAGTTTAGGCTTTTGAGAATGAACAAATATTATAATTCTATATAATATATAGAATTGGAAGGACATATAGGTTCAAAAGAACATTTTTACAAAAAAATACAACTTACTTCCAACAAAAAACATAACAAAATAAGTTTAATTTCGGTTGTATTTTTTTATGATTTAATAACCAAACTACTGAACCGATTTTGATGAAATTTCTATGGGACCAATCGGAAAGTATATCCGTTCACATAAAGAAAGTTTTTTTTAACGATTTAAAAAATTCTTTTTTACCTCATGACTCCATCATTTATGAACCGATGTTCATAAATGACAGACTTATGACTAATTATGAGTAAACAAACACGAAAAAACATAACCTCCTCCTTTTTTTAAAGTCGGTCAAAAACAGTAGATCACTTCACGCTTTTGTATGTGGGATTTATCTTTATTTGTTGAAGCTCATTCTCATCACTCACATGTTCACACATTTCGCCAAAATAGTACGAACATCCACGTCTTATTATGGGCAAAACCAAAACTCCCAAGTCCCTCGGATCTCACTTAAATGGCAGCATACACGGTCTCGAATGCTACGGCTATTCCTCGATTTCCAACCCTGTTCATTCCCATATTCTTCAGCAAACTTGGCCATTATCACTATTGCATGTTCATCTAATCCCATACTATCTAATTTAGGCAAGTTGTATCTTTTTCGTGCATCAGCCGGTCGATTCTGTAAAAATATCGAAGTGAAGGGGCTTGGGTGAAGTGATCATGAGGTGAGCTGTCAATCCATATAATCAAGATGGAATGAATGTTTACAGAATCGACCGGCAGTCACTGAACACGCTGTCAATGCACACGCGGTAAAGATTTCATTTAGTAACATGGGGACCAATATATTGAAATCTTTCGAATATCTCTTGCAATCAGTTAGACTGCCAGTGTTAATAAAGTCTTGGAGCAGGGTCACGCTACTTCAATGTCCGTCTTGAGTCTATTTTGTCGTAAACTGTTAGTTTTTCTTTTGAGCGTACTTCATCTAGTTCTCTCTGTCCCGCACGTCTCATGTCTTGCATTTTTAGGTCGATGCCCTTTCGAATACTTTCATATTGGTCTTGCGTTACGGTCCAATTGTTCCCATTAATATTAATGATCGTAGGTATAACAATAGTACTAAAGTTTGCTTCAAACCATCCATGTTTTATTACAAATTCGAGCAGTTTGTCCGTTGCATGTTTTACACGTCTCTCGTGGTAACCGATAGCTTTGTGTCCTGTGTTAGTTAGTGAACATGTGCTCAATGCTATTGTTGTAAAAATGTCGGCTGCTAACATTCGAGCCAAATTAATAGGATCATTGGACATTCTCTTGTAAACAGCGAGTTTGTCAGCGTTAAGATACACACCGGAGTGGTCTATTAGTTCGACAAGTCCAGGAGCAGGTTCAGGGTACTTCAACGTCATGGTGACAGACATCTTGCATCTTGGGTAATTTTCAACAAATGCTTGAGGTGCAACGTTCTTGCATTCATAGTTGAATTGTTTTTGTGTATGTTTTTCAGCCGCTGTGTCTTTTGATGATGCGGTTATGTCCATCTTATCATCGGCGACGGAGCGTCTTGGTGCCATCGTCATTGTTTTTATCTGTATACCCTAAAACAACATTATTTAAATCAGTATCTTGGGCACAATCAATATGTGGTTAATTTTATTATTTAAAAACATAATATTAAAAGCAATAATGACTGAGGAGGCATTCAATTCAAGTGGGGGAGGGGAGAGGGAGATTTTCGGAAAATATCACATTTTTTTCCGCGATCAAGTGATACAACAGTTTAAAATTACTAGAAAACAACAATCATTCAACAAATCATTTAAGTTAAACATGACATGTTTCTGAGCTACAGAACAACAGTGTGCGGTCCACGTGCACCAGCAGCACCACCGGGCGAAGTGTAAGTTCAAATAAATGAAACGCTATGCAGCACAGATTAACGGATGTACTCTAGGATCTATTTTGAAAAATGGGGAAGGGGTCGAGCAAAATCTCACGTCATCTCACCAAGACGGGTGGGCAGGGATAAAAAATCGCCAAAATCTCCTCACGTACTTAGTGGACCCCTTAGGCCCTAATACAGAATTTCAATTAGGTTTCAAATAATGACATTAAAAACAAAGCTTACCTTACAGCACTTTCAATCTCCAAATGAATGACTTATGTATGTACAATTTAATTAATAGCAAACCAAACGCACGCAAGTTAATTGTTAAATGAAACGCATGAGGTAAAACAAAATCTATCTATACATACATATAATAAAATGTAACGAATCGCTGTCTGTACATGGAAGATATATGAGAAAAATATTATTGGGATCTTTATCAACGCAAATAGCACCCAAAATAATGATTGTTAGAATTTTTGTCTGTTAATATCATGTTTGTCTGTACTTTTGTGCACGCTACTCTCAGAAACGGTTTATCCGAATTGTGTGGTTTTTACTAATACATTGTGGTAAGTCAAAAAAGTCAAAAGTCAAAACGTTTATTTCAATTAGGCCATTAAACGGCACTTTTGAACGTCAGCATTTACAGTTCAGTAAAATAATAATATTACATTAATAAAGTGACTCTACTATCCATTCGGAAAGGTAGATTCTTATGGAGAAGAACGGCCAAGAAACTCCATAGTTACTCTTTTCAAATAATGATTTACAAAATTTGGTATACAAAAATTAATTTAATATTATGTGAGGACGATGCACCCAGAGTATGCTACTTATAAGAACAAAGTATTATTAGTAAGCTTCACTTAGTGTTTGTTTCATGTCAATAGGTTCATAAATAAAAAAGTTATCTATGCCAATTTGAAGAATCACGTCGAACATTTGTTAAACTATCTATATCTACATATTCTTTCTCTGTTCAGTAGCATTGACTGAAACTTTACTAAACTTCATAATCTTGAATTAAAATGTCTGCCACAAGTAACTATTCCACGCGGACGAAGTCGGGGCAAAAGCTAGTTATGAATATATTTATTCGTGACACATAGTTTTCGGGGACAGGGACGTGATAACCATAAAATACTGTTTAGGTGATGCGGTTATCCTTAATGTCGTAACGTTAAGTATCATCATTACTCTTAGCATTGACGTAAAGGGTTTCGGCGTATACCTAGAAAGTACCCTGAACTGGCGTCGCTAGTGTCAGCTAGTATGTTACTGGGACACAGAGGGCCCGGGAAGACAATGCTGGACCACAATGATTCATCATCATTCCCATGATACTGCTGTCACCTTCTATGGTAAGACCTGGCACAATGTGCAGCTAAGTGCTGAGAAGCAGTCACCTCCTTCTGCGATGCAGTAATGCTAGCGAAGGAGGAGGCGGGCTGCGCGAGGGAGAGACAATGCCTTCGCCCCAACCGCCGCTACAGGAGAAGACGCCCCGGGCGTCGGGAGTCCCAGGGCGATCCCCGGCCACCGTAGGCGCGGGCCTGCGGATGGTGAGCGTCGGGTGGCTCGCTGTCCGATCACCACCAGTCGATGGCGCGTTGTGTTTCACGCGCGCCTCAAAGAGATATCAGCATAGAAGACGGGGCCCGCTAGGGCCAGAGCCTGCCAGGGTTGCGGAATTTGTTCGAAAGAGTCACCGCGGCCCTGGAACGCAAAGGGTTTTAGAAGGAACACGGATGGGTTTATATTCAGTAAGAGTCTGACTCGCCCTTCCGCCCACCCAGAGCGGAAGAAGTCATTTGATAATTTCCCATCCTTAAAAAATATAAGCTAAGTGCTGAAACAGGAATGTCCCAGGTTGCCTAATACGAAGACCAAATTCGAATCTATACAATTTAGTAAACGATCAGCTCAATTATATAACAAAATAAATAAAGAAATTTTCGTATATGCAAAATCTTATCATACATATATGTAAAGAAATGTTGATTGACTGGATAAAACCACTGACATATGAAAATACTGAAGCTCTCCTACAAAACGTAACTTAATACAAGTAAACGACCCACTGACACACATGTAGGGACTCTCCCATACCTACACGTACATTCGCACACCCAAACACGTACAACCACACATCCATAACACTCATGTAGGTACACTCATCAACGCACCCTCACTCATGCACACACACTCACACGTTCACATAATTATATATTTTTTTACTACACCCATAACACAACACAACATACACAACAGTAGGTACTAGGAAGGAGCGGAGTCTTTCAATACAGGCGTTATTTGCTTAAATGAAGACTCCAAACCCAATATTGTTGGTGTATAACTTTTGGACACAATAAACGTTATTATTATTCCAGCCGAAAGACGCCTACTGCTGGAATTAGGCCTCATCAAGTGTCACCACATCGACCGGTGCTGTGCGACTCGTCTTCTAGCGGATAACACCAGCCTTCACCACGTTTTCACTGAATCCATGGAACGCTGTCGCCGCTCCAGAACCTTTCGGCCCCATCGACCATCTCTTCTGCGGGCACACAAGGTTACTCCAAGCACTTTTTTCTATTGCCTTTAAGTCTTTGGAGTTTAAGCCTTCTGATGAAGTTTGCTGTGAGCGACAACGAATTATTATGACTTTTTCAGCGTAATATCCATACCTATAGGTATTATCCAGGGGTGCGAAATGTTTCGAGAACAACGGCCTAACTAATCATAAGTCTGTAGGTGATACGGAGTAGAATACGCACGCAACCAAGCCCGAAACTACGGACTTCGGGTTTAGAGAGTAGCCCCCCTTTTTTTTTTCTTTTAAGGATGGGAAATCATCAAATGACTTCTTCCGCTCTGGGTGGAGCGGAAGGGCGTGTCAGACTCTTACTGACTAAAACCCATCCGTGTTCCTTCTAAAGCCCTTTGCTTTCCAGGGCCGCGGTGACTCTTTCGAACAAATTCCGCAACAGAGAGTAGCCCCCTGGGCCGTGGTTTTCGAAACATTCCGCAATAATACATATTAGTATGGATATTACGCCAAAATAATCATAATTCTACTCCGTATCACCTACGGACTTACGATTAATTCCGAACCCGAACTAAGAATGAATTAATTCTTAGTGGTTAGGTGATACGGACTAGAATACGCCCGCAACTAAGCCCGAAACTATGGACTTCAGGTTTAGAGAGTAGCCCCCCTGGAACGCAAAGGGCATTTGGAGGAGCACGGGTGGGTTTTAGTCAGTAAGAGTCTGACGCTGCTAACGATCATTTGATGATTTCCAACCAAAAAAAAAACCGAGAGCTACTGTGTGTACCAATGTCTCTTACTTACTTACTTACTTAAAGGGTTCCGTACCATAAACCGGAAAAAACACGTGTCTTTTATTTTTAATTTAATTAATACTCTGTGAAAATTTCAACGGTCTACCTATTACGGTTCTTGAGATACAGCCCGCTTACAGACAGACGGACGGAGAGACGGACGGACAGCGGAGGGAGCCAGGGTTTCGTTGGTTACCCTTCGGGTAATGAAGGGGAATCCTAAAAAAGTTACAATCTCAATTTAGCCAGTCGGTTGTACTACTTACTCTACTTAGTACTAATTTATGTTTGGTAACACCAACATAACGATAATGCGCTTGTCACCGCACACGTGCGTTTAGCCCCAATGGCATGTGTAATGTAATCCTAGCCGGACGGGCTAACTAGCCCGATCCAGCCGTTAGTCTAATTTATTAGCGCCCTATTTGTTTCAGTCTGCCTGTGTTTGGAGCTAATCACGCCGCGGTTAGAGTAGAATTGGGTATTTATTTATGTATACTGCTAAGCCTACAGGCGTGTCAGTAATCCTCCGGTTGTTTAGCAAAATTACCTACCCGTGTAGTTTAGGTATGACACAAACTTAAGAGGAGCTTTGGATAATCACAGAAGATTTTCTATTGGAGATGTTTGTGTTTTGTCATGCAGTCCATTATCTTTCTTTTGCACTTTTTCCAATTATTTGAGATCGGCGCATACAATCTTCAGCATTATGCTGAGCAATGTCCGTTTTGTGCGCATTTGACTATACGCGTTCACGCGTATAAACTCTTTTCTTTGTTTCTTCCTACATGCTTCTATTAGTAAATACTCATCCTCTTAAAATAAAAAAAGCCTATTTACGTACCTACTGAAAAGCCGTAATAACTCTTCCATAACAACACACCCTCAGCACGATCAATCACGTTTAAGTTGAACTCGGTTTAAGAGTCGCCGCCAAAGAGCCCGGCTAATGAGCCGTTAAATTGGCTACAGTTACCTATAGTTACAGCCTGAATCTAAATAGAACGGGGTAAAGTCACCAGAAATATTTCTGGCTAGACTGGTTCTGTTTAACTAGTAGTTGCCTGTGACTTCAATCGGTTTAGAGATCCACCGTTTGAAGTTTAAGTTTAAAAAATACATACACTCCGCCTCTATATATTTATGTCTTCTAAGGGAATCTGCGAAAAATATGTAAGTCTAAAAAACTGGAATATAAATATGTAAGTAATGTCTTTTTGCCCAGCAGTGGGACAATACCTATGGGCAAAAAATGAAAGATAATTTTTTTCAAGATTACAAATCCTCTGGCTCTCTTCTCTATTTATTCGTGATTTTCATTGCTGAACGTCGTTCGGAAAGTTTTGACAGCTTCACTGACGAGCTGCTTCCAGGCCTCTCTGTTTTCGGCTCTTGTCAGGGCAATGGACGCAGTCGGAGTCGTCACAGTGAGTCCTGTTATCGCCTAGATCTGCCGGTCGATTCTGTAGACATGTCGAAGTGAAAGCTTGGGTGAAATGATCACGAGGTGAGCTGTCAAACCACATAATCAAGATGTCACGTGATCACGAAGTGAGCTGTCATTTCTTTCTTCTCCATAATTAGGAAAAGAACTGCATTGATGATGAGCAGGGTCCGTGGTAGCACCAACACTGTCCTCAGAACGTTAGCGTGCAAAATAAACAGCCCGTTTATTGTGTACTGGGCAAGTGTACACCTGCACAAAAACAGGAAATAGTTTTAGTAATAGTGTTTAACTTGTTTTTGTTTACTAACAAATTACTAACACCTTGTTATTTTTATTTTTGTGTGTACTACTAACAACTGAACTAACACTTTTTCTTTGTAAAAATATGGACATATGTCTGAAATAAAGATACATTATTATTATATTATTATTATTATTTCATCTTGATTATGGATTGACACCTCCGCTGACTTTTCCGTCCACTTTTCCCACTACAAACAGTTTTTTCCTGTTATTTGGTTGTCGAACATTTAATTTCAGGAGGATATAAATGCGTTTGGGAAAATACTTGGAGAGTCAGGTGTACCGTACATTGTTCGCAAAATCGATTTCATACGAAATGCAGGAGGCTATGTAATTACTGAAATGAACGGCTATTAAGTGCCGCGGAAATCATTCGGTAACCGAGTTATGAGTATTATACTAGCTTCTGTTAACGGCTTTGCCTGCCTGAAAGTCAAAAATTATCCCAAGGGAATGTACTTCCAGTTTGAAAAGTATCTCATGTCCTATTTCAGGTCATGTTCTACCCACGTGTCAAGTCCGAGAGGTAAGAAACAAACACACTTTCGCATTTATAATATTAGTTAGGATTGGTTATTAAGTTGCAATCCCGTGGGTGTCATAAGAGGCGACTAAGGTACTCACCAGAGAATGGGCAGCAACATTCTCTGTGCAACAGCTACACTGCGATCGCCAACTCACCCAAGCGTTAAGACGTGGCCTAATAATGATGATGATGATGACGATTACGATGATGATGATGATGATGATGACGATGATAGTGATGATGATGACGATGGTGATGATGATGATGATGATGATGATGATGATGACGATGACGATGATAGTGATGATGATGACGATGGTGATGATGATGATGATGATGATGATGATGATGATGACGATGATAGTGATGATGATGACGATGATAGTGAGCAAATTTCAAGCGCAAGGAAATCCCCAGCAACACATGTTATTGCGTGCGCCTATACAAGAAAAGTGATTCTTTTTCGAACCCTTGGCTGTTTTTTAATTCACCATTGAAATACCATTTAAAAATCCAAATCGTTAAAGGCACGTGTAACTTTGAAAACAATTTAAGAAAGTCGAATTTCTAATATGCACCCGTTGCAAACATTCTCAGACAAGTGTGTAATCAAAGGTAACTCTATCGTTCGGCCATTAAATATGAATGATTCGCTAGCCTTCCGAATAACAAGGCTATAACTTAGATTATTATACAGCCAAGTTAGGTATTAATTACAGTGAAAGATGTCTAATTAGTTAGTTAACGGTTTAAGTTTAACTTCAGTAAACCTTAGTTTCTGTTGAAGCTTTAAAGTGACCAATTGCCAAGTTTGAAAGACATATCAAATGGTAATTAATATTTGTCTCTGTGAAACTACTATCTCTGGAAAAAATAAGTGTATTCATATATAATGCATAACAGTGGAGACCTTTATCTATATACAAAAATTAGCTGCTTTATTGCCCTTATCTCATAGAAGAATTACAACGTTTTTCCAGAACTGAAAGTTCGCTGTTCTGTAGTTTAAAATAAAGATACTTAGATCTCATTTAAAATTTCGCCTCGTGTTCTCAACACTGGCAGCAAGTAAAAAAGGTCATGGAAATAAAAATAAAAGTAACAGCAATAATAACACATTTCAACTTTGCCGAAGTTCAACATTAAAAGAAAAAGATTCTTTACAACTTATAACGTTTCTTTCAACTAACTTTGCCCTGTTACTGTATAATTTTCGTTATCTCTGCCACTTAGAAAAAGGGTCCGAAATTATGAGTTAAATACGCCCAGCGTCCTTTTATACTCTATGGAAGTTTGTAACAGCTTACTCTGTAAAAATATTGTTTATGGTTATCAGCCGAGTTTCGTTGAACTTTTTAAAGCACCTGATTTAAAGTGCTTTCAAAGATGGTTATATTCAATGAAATGTTTTTAGAGCTTACAATAAAACTGGTACTTAGCATTTTTGTTTATGTAGGGAGTCGTTATAGCTTCAGTTAGGTGCTGATCTCCCACGATAAAAAATGGGCCCTTCGAATATCCTAATATCAAAGGTTTTTTTTCTGAAGGTACCAACCTTCAGAAAAAAAAAACTTGCGGGGCAGTCTTTGAGGACTGCCGATAGAAGTGAAAACTAAGCGAAAGCTAGCGCTTTCATTGACGATGACGCGAGTTCCATGATTTTTGTTCACCCAAAAAGTGCTCAACGTGCCTAAAGAAGTTTTCACGTCAAAAAACTTTCTTGATCAATTTCGTTTTGATTAATCATCATATTTTCGTAACAACAATACAGTAGCACAAAAATTCTATATTTTACCGCCAAAGTCAACGACCACGGTCTACGTCACGGAATAAAGGCAATGTCAACCCCTTACCACAGTTTGATTTGAACAAATACCATGAAGTTATTAATAATAAAATTATGCAGAATATTAAAGCAGATATTAGTTATGGTGTTATTAGCTCAGTATTTGACAAGGGTTGACCACGAGCGGTCTAGTTGCAGACCAGCACGACGTTATCATGATGGAGACGATTCGCAAGTTTGGCTTGGCGTATTGTGATGTGGAGACCATGCTT
Organism: Mamestra configurata; assembly: GCA_002192655.3. Lineage (NCBI taxonomy): Eukaryota > Metazoa > Arthropoda > Insecta > Lepidoptera > Noctuidae > Mamestra > Mamestra configurata. The sequence continues at coordinate 91,481 of NDFZ01004881.1, forward strand.
TGGAATGTGTCTGTGCTGCTGAGAGTCATGGTCCTGAATATTGATGGGAGGAATAAGAAACGTAAGCTTTGTTCATTGATGTGTACTATGAAGTTACTGGTGACAGTAGAGCTATTTTAAGAAGACTGATGCAGTTGGTGGCACTAAATCTGTGATTGAATGAAAATACATAAATGGCACCAACTGCAACAGACAACTTGAAAATGGATTTTTTTGGTACCTTGAAGTCGTTTTGTGATGTCGAGTTGTTTGACATAGTTATGTTTTAGTGTTAAAGATGAGATGTCTGCCACCAGATTCGACATTAGATTACAGGAGTGATAGGAGCGGGTCTCTATTTAAATCAGTTCTTGTGACTACGGTGTTTAAATGCCTTTATATCTGTCACCTGTACTGTGTACTTTCTGCTGGAAGCTGTGATTGGTTGACAAAAATGAAACAAAATCATAATTACGTAGTGCTCAAACCAATGAATGTTTGAGCTTGTATGAACAGCTTGGTTTTTTTATAACCCAATAGCAAAGTTACCATCTGCTAAGCGTTTTACGTAGATGTAACTACGTGGAACAGTTTGTTTTGTTAACAAAAACGTTATGGGCAAAACATGAATGGAGACTCTATTAATGTTTTGCTGTTGCTGATGGGCAAAACGTATTCAATTGAACGAGCTGATATACTGTTACACGTAGGTATTAAAGATGTGTCTTATTATTATACTTCTAAGCATTCATTAATACAAAAGTGCATTTTATGATTTGGATAACTAAAGTATCTCACAAACAACGGTCAAGCGCTAAAAATTTATAGGGCATTAAAAACGGTGGTGACAATGGTAAAAGTGCCCAAACACCATTACCATTCAATGGTCATGTTGATTGGTTGGCCAACAAAAAAACTAAATCTCTGGTCACGTGAAGAGTCGTTGAGTCTAGTGTTTGCTGATGTCCCGAAAAACTCGATGAGCAGTATGAGCACTCGAACTTCTTGGGCCTAATGTAATTGAAATAGTTTTTTTTACTGTCTTTTTCTTTCGTAGATAATTTACCACAGCAACTTATTTATTTATTTACACTTTACGCACACAAATGTACAGAGGCAGACTTAATGCCATAGGCATTCTCTACCAGTCAAACTTTGGGTGATGCAGACAATGGTGGTAGGTGCAATATGGTGAATAAAAAGCGATTGATATTTAATTAATACATACAAACATTTAAACTAATGTTTCAAATTCCAGCCATCTCGCTGTTTTTCTACATCATGGCTATTTTCGTGACCCTGGGCTACTTCTACGTGTACCTGTTCTCCATGAGCTGGTTCGTGTTCGTGCGGTGCCAAGCCACTGGTGACCTGTTGGCCGCTATCATTGTCTTCTCTCTGGGGGTCTCCAGCGAGATCGGGACTGTTAAGCTGTTGTATATGTTTTTGCATATGTAAGTAGTATAGGAGAGGCTATACTTAAACTTTAATCGACTTACGAAACGTGACAATTGGGCCAAACCAAATTGCGTTTGTAAAAATATTTCCATGGCACTACTCTAGTTGGTTTTTATAGTGTTGGATGTAAAAGAATAGCACTATCCCATCACTTCCCGTGGGTGTTGTAAGAGGCGACTAAGGGACTCACCAGAGAATGGGCAGCAGCATTCTCTGTGTTTCTGTGTATTGCAACAGCTACACTGCGATCACCAACCTGCCTGTCAAGCGTGGTGATTATGGCATCACCGTCTTTCGGCTGATATGATGATGATGGAAGGACTTCAAAAACAGTTATTCGTATATAAATTCGTGTGTAAGTATAATATATGTTTTTTAAATACCCTAACTTTCTTCTATTGCCAGTGACAAAGTCCGGGAGATAGTGTCTGACTGCCTGGCATGCTACTCCACAGTTGTGGCCGGCAGCCGGTTCTCCGCCAACCTGCTGAGCGCTCTGAGACGCGTCAAGAAGAGAGCCATGGTCTTCTGGATGGTGATCATCTTCAACGGCGTCGTCTACGTCATCAAACCCCTCATTCTGCCCGGGAGACATTTTACGGAAGACATGTTCATACTCTATGGTAAGATTTTTTTATTTTAAAAGTAACAACTAAGTACCTATTTTGTAAAGGGGTGCAATCGTTTGTTTGAGTATTTATTAACTCGTTCGTTCGCTGGCGTAAAGAATTTATTTTAGAAAAATGTACAGTTATTGTATAATGGATAACAGGCCGAAGCTGTGAAAGAAAGCCGGGGGGCTACTCTCTAAGCCCGAAGTCCGTAGTTTCGGGCTTCGTTGTGGGCGTATTCTAGTCCGTATCAGCCTCCAGGGCCGTCTTATGGCCTGCGCACACTGGCGGAGGGCGGAGGAGAGCATTGAGGAGGATTCCTTTATCCGCTAGCGCACAGTGACAAGTAAAATCCTCTGCGAGACCGCAAGCGTCCGCCAGGTTACCGGAGCATCTGCCGGTATCCACCGAGTAGCCACCGCTCGATGGGATTTTGATTGGCCAGGCTGAATCGCGGTATCTTCCAGCTGATCATCGATGCTCCTGAGAAGACTGCGCTGCGATGCTCGGAGGCCGATAGCATTGAAATATATATCTTATTTCGATTGAATAACTATTAAATTCAATTTATGAACTAAAAATCCTCTGCCGTCCCGTCCGCCAGTCTGCGCAAGCCGCGCTGTTTTTTTTATGTGAAACATCTATAGCCGAAAAAAAACAAAGTTAAAACCGAAAAATTGTTTTTGTTTTGCCTTCACAACAAAAATGCACACACAAAAATTTCTTAATCCGAAGTATCAGAGAATAGCGCGTTCAAACAAACTAACAAACTCTTTAGCTTCATTATATAGGTAAGTACCTACTAGCAGAAGTCGCAGACAAAACCTGCGACTTCTTACGTGCATATCCCGTTTTTTCCCGTTCCCGTAGGAATTTCCCGTTCCCGTGCCTATAGCCTATAGCATTCCTCATGAGTGTATTTTGTGTAAGTAGGTACTTACATAAATAAATAAATTAAAAAAAAAACCAAAAACAAAACACATTAAGTAATAATAACAATGTAGCAATAGGTAGAGTCAAGAGCAAACCCATCTCAAAAAAAAAAAAAAAAATTGTTTGTGCACAATTAATCGTAAACGTTCAGACGTTCAATGGTTTAATTGATTTTAACATTATGTAACCAAGAGATCATGCAGCCCGCTTGTACAGACGCCAGCATATCAAGCTACCCGAAACAGTACGATTTTTCCAATTAACCTTGAACTTAAAACTTTAGCGATAAAGTTGAAAATCTATTAAAGAAATTTGACAGATTGTTATAGCTTAATGTGCTGGAATACAATTAAATTGATTGTGAACAATTTACTGTATTAGGAAGGTACCTAGCCTACTCCACTTTTGAAATCCTAGAAATACCTAACAGCTAGGGAAAACCGTATTGCGTGGAATAACTGAGCAGATCTGGATTCCGGAATACGAGTGGGCTGCGGAAACGGATTAACCATAACGTTTCCGCCAAAAGCCTCCACTATAATATCAACGATGTGTGTGGAGGCAGCAGAAGATATCCAACATTTTGAACTAAAATATTTAGGTACTTTCCTGTAAATTTGAAGGTAAAACTAGTACCTACTTAAGTACCTACTAAGGTAAGTTGGGTTCTCAAATACATAATCAAACTTTTGGAATAAAAACGAGATAAAAGTGATAAGGTAGCATTACAATATTTTAATCCCAAATTGACAATAACGTAACCTTGTACTCGCATCAAGCTTCAAGAAACTGTTAAATTTCTTTATTCGATTTTCAACTTTATCGCCATAAAATTAGGTTCAAGGTTGATTGGGAAAATTTGACAGTTTCGGGTAGCTTGATGTGCTGGCCTCTGTACCTACCTACTTTTGAATATTTTAATCTAGTTACGTATCTAATTAATTGTTCATTCAATAAGATTTTTGTTTACAATTGAAGTTAAAATACTAATCAACGAATCAATGTACCTATTGATAATATGTTTAATAATTAAAAATAAAAATCTAAGTAGGCCAGTCTTGTACCAACATAATCAAAACTACAATTTGTTTAGAAACTCTATCGTCACTCAACTACCATTAAAGATTATGATACGTAGATAGATACTTAGATTCATTTATTCGCCTGAAATATGGTATTTTACAGATTTAATCACACATACACAATAGTTCTTAAATTATATATCGTATGACGTCATCATGAACAATACACGGCGTCTTCGCGCCCTAACACAATAATTATATTGTTAGGTTGGCACCAACTGATAGTCTCATGGCCGTTCCGTATCTCGCTGCGGTCTGGCGGAAATAACGTTGCCGCTCCGTTTGCGCGGAGAGGTACGGCAACGCCGCAGAAACGTGTTCAACGAATGGCAGCGAGCCGCACCGCGCCACACGCGACCCGGGCGGCGAGACGCGCAGCGCAGTTATCGCACGTGTTGACGCGTCCGCTTACCGACACAAAAATGATCGAAACGGAACAATTAATATTCGAAGTTAAAAAACGAGAAATACTGTGGAATTCTGCTTCTAAGCGCTTCATGGATAAATATTCGAAAAGAAAATCGTGGGAAGAAGTTGCTCTAGCATTAAATCCAGACTATGAAGATTTGTCGCCTGCGGAGAAAGACGAGATAGGTAAGCTAGTTTCTTCTCTTTCTAACATTTTAGTCGGCGCGGTGTGCGTCTTGGGTAGCGGAATTTGTAACGAGTTGTTGTTGAATAATAAAGTTTAGATTATAAATGTTAATTCAGTTTTGCAATAATCACCAAAGCAAATGACGTTTCCTTGACATTTGTGATTATTTAAAGGTGGAATAAAACTTGGTCCCATTTTTTAATATTGTGCCGTAAATGCTGAAAATATCTGAATATTTTTTTATTTTTAAAAGCTTTTTTTTAGATTTATAATAAATGTAGATATAGTATAGGGAACGTAGGTACACAAACTAATTGGTGGCAGCACAAATAGCCATAGTGTGGTAAAAAAACCGGCCAAGTGCAAGTCGGACTTGCACACGAAGGGTTCCGTACCATAAGCCGTTTCTTATATGAGGGCCCCCTTTTATTTTTATTTCATTTTTATTATTATTTTTTTTTTTAATTATTTTTTTTATTTAATATGGGTTTGCTCTTGACTCTAGTCTAGGTCATAGATGACAGAGACAAAGTCGACGATGGAGCGAGCTTACCCAGAAGAAGCCTGTTCACTCTAATTTTGAAGAGATTAGGGTTGTATGCGTTCGGAAACACAGACGCAGGCAAAGAGTTCCACTCCTTTGCTGTGCGCATTATAAAAGACGTTTGGAAACGTTTAGTGCGAATTGGTGGAATAGCAACAAGGTAGGGATGGTAACTTGCAGTGCGTCTAGATGTCCGATGGCCATGGATGTATTTGAAGTTATAGCGGCAATAGAAATACACACTCTGTGAAAATTTCAACTGTCTAACTATAACGGTTTATGAGCCCGCTGAGACAAACGGAAGGACGGACGGACGGATGGACGGGCGGGCGGACGGACAGCGGACAGCGGAGGCTTAGTAATAGAGTTCCGTTGGTTACCCTTCGGGTACGGAACCCTAAAAATAGAAACTTTTCAGTTCTGTTATCGTGTTGCCGTCAATGTTTACAATTTATACTTAAATGGTTTTTATTTTGATTACAATGATAAAATATAGGTTTCGGCCGATTAATAATGGTCGTCAGCGCGGCCAGAATATGTCAAAATATGTTTTTTCGGTAATTTTGATGTTTACTGAATCAAAATGGTTTGAGGTCATAACCTCAAACCATTTTGATTGATTACTTACAGATTTGTTAGTTACTACAAGTACTTCTACATACAAAACATAGCTATTTTTAAAAATGACACTATCAGAACCTAATTTCTAAATGTTTTTGAAACTCATACTTAATGAGAGCTTACTCCTCACGGTGTTTCATACAAACTTTCAAGTCTTTATTCTTGGAAATGAATTAAGTGATTTTAATGAAACTTACGCTATATATCTAGGTCTAAATAGATAGTTGAGAACATTTTCGAAGAAGAGTGCATTATCTCGGGAACGCGTGATTAATAAACATCTCGATAAATATCGAGTTGAAATTAATTTTTATTTTTATAAATTTAAACCATATACTCAAGTCTACAGTCCCTTGAAGCTGTGAAAAAAAACCTTTCTTCTAAGTTAAAGTAAAAAAAGATACGGCCGTTTATGCTCCGATTATTGCGCATTTTTTGACGCTCACAGGGAATCAACACCTGTAGGGTACTTTCCGTTGACCTAGAGTCATGAAATTTGGCAAGAAGATAGATCTTACAGTATAATAATACAGGAAAAAGTCCGTAAATTGGGAATTTGTTGTTTTTTCAATTTTTTTTTTTTTGCTATTACAAACTTATATTTTCGGTTGTAGAATTGACCGTGACGAACATTGATGTATCCGTAGGTTACGTATGTATACTTGGAAAAAATCAAGACTCGATCGGAACCCTCGGTGCGCGAGTCTGATTCGCACTTGTCCGGTTTTTTACATTGTAGCTTTTCTAGTAAATAGTTGCCTATTACCATAGTAATAATCTATGCCTATTAGGTACCTACTTTTCTCCCGACTTTGCTACCAGCCGATTAGGGTTGCCACATAATAAAGTAGGTAAACATCGACGACGTGTTTTTACTTTTTCGTTTCGCCCTGTTTGGTTCCATAAATAAAAAAACCACACGTGAGCTTCTCTAGGTTTTGTTCTCAAGAAAATGAAAAGCCGCTTATATTATTTAGTCGAATAGTGATTTTAAAATTGAAAATTGACATTTATATTACCAATTTATTCTGATTCATTTACGTAGTATGAATTAATTAGAAAATACACAGTTAATATACATGTCATTTTTTTTTTGTTTTTGTTGCAGTGGAGAGTGTAATGAGAAAATGGCGCAATGTAAGAGATTATTATATAAAAGAAAGAAAGAAAAACGCAAGAAGCAAGTCATCAGGAGCGAGAAAGAAGAAGAAGTACAACAACTATGATAAGCTGTCTTTCTTAGACCCCATCCTAAAGCAGAAACGGAGTTCAATTCTCCGGCGAGCCAGGGAGAATACTAGTGATGAAGACGAAATGGTTGAAGAATATTTAGAATTACCGTCCGATGATAATATGATGTCATTCGAGCAATACAATTTTGCAGATTCCAGTGAATCATTATCTGCTAATAATTCTCGAAACATCAAAGAAGAAAAGAAAGAGGAAGCCACGGCTTCTAAATCAGTGACGTCGTTTGAAAACCATGCGATGTCCGCAGACGTCACACAGGAAGAAGATAAAATTAAAGCGAATAGAAATTTCTTGCTGTCGTTACTTCCGGATGTCTCATCACTGAACGAGAGACAGAACATGAGGTTCCGTCTCGGCGTCTTGAATCTGTTAAACGACATAAAATTTGAAACTAAATAATGGCGGGCATTTACCTACTTTCAAAATACGGTAAATCGTACTCGGCTAATTAGGAATGGTAACTAGTGAGGCTAGCCACTTAATTTGCTTAATCCAAATGAGACTCGTTTCTGTGTGCCTCAAATGTTGGTCCTGTGCGGTTTTCGGTACGGCTCGTTGCGTCCTATTTGGCTGATTATATTATGGACCATTTTGCAATTGTTTTAGTGTAATGTCAAAAAGACTTGATGTGATTTGCAAACAATATTTTTGTGGACAAGTTCCTATATTTAGTGTTAAAAGATTTCTAATGAATATATAAAAGTATGTTAAAATTTTGTTTTATTTGCTTTTTTCTTTTATCTGTATTAAAAAAAAATAATGTCATGGCTATATTGTAGAATTGACCATTTCATGAAGAGAAACTGACCATATCATGTTTGATGATATGTCAATCCACATTTGGTCATATCATTAATGTCTGGCCACATTATGAAATGACAATTTCAAATCTAACTTCGACGCCGGATCCCCGCTGGGCAGGGCTCCTATTTCTCTCTGCAGGGTTTAAAGGATCCTAACATGAAAAGTATGAAGGGAGCTAGCTACGCTCGCTCACTCTAGCTCCCATCATCCCTTTCGAACCTAACCTATCCGTGTCGGGGTGCTCTAAGTTCCCTCAAAACTAACTTGTAGTAACGACTGCCTTATCATATGAGATGGCTTCTTTTCTTCAGCTGGCGCATTATTATTAGCTTATTAATTATTATTGGAATAATTATCCGCCGCCATGATGCATCACAAAAACAAAACGATATCAGCGCCTCTAACGGCGGATAATATAACTATTTTACGATATGATCACTAATGTTTGACCATATCATGGAGTAGCCGTGAGTTAGCTGTTCATATCGACACACGCTGATTATTCATTGATCTGGCCAGACCATATCATGATGTGGGCAGCGGGTATTTTCATTTTATAAAATGGTCAGCCACATCATGTACTTAATGACTAAAACCCATCCGTGTTCCTTCTAAAGCCCTTTACATTCCGGAGCCGAGGTAAATCTTTCGAACAAATTCCGCAACTCTGGCAGGCTCTGGCCCTAGCGGGCCCCGACTCCTATGCTGACATCTCTTTGAGGCGCGCGTGGAACACAACGCGCCATCTGCCTATTTAGGTACCTACATCTGTTACGCGCAAAGATCGAAAACGCTCATTGAGCGAAAAAACGGCTTGGAATAAGGCACACCGCGTTGTGCCTTATTCCAAAATTCTATATTGCGAATTTTTGCATTGTGTCACTTAAGAAAATGACTACAACTACTAACAAAATCCATGACGCGTTCTGAGCTCTGACTGATGCAAGGCAGCTTAATAACGAGATAAGTATATTGTATAGACATCGCTTTGACATTCTCGGCCACCTCAAACCAAACTACGACGACGGAGCCCCGTCGCGCGGAACTTCGTCGCCTATTTCTGTCTGCGGGCTATTTTTTCGCTTGGTGAGCGTTACTATATAAAAGTTTAAATAAATAAATCCGCTCAAAAATCTGGATACCAAGTTTCTGTCGAGAAATACCTGATGGAAAAACACACTCAGCCTGTGCCTAACTTGTGAAACCGAACCCAGGAGTCAGTCTCAGTCGCAGTACACATCAAATATGTGTACATATATGTGGACTAAAAAGTTATTCTTTATTCACAGGTTTAGAGCCAATGGACGAGAACCCAAACTACCAAATATCCACCATGCTGTTTACTGCAGGAGTCTTCTTCACCGTTTATCTTCCAGCCAGTGTCACGGCATTTCTCATAGTAGTCGCTGGCTTTGTCGAGGCTCAAATGTTGTCACTGACAGAGGAATTACTACATCTCTGGGAAGACGCCGAAGAACATTACTACAAAACGAATCAAGCCAATAATATTTTAAACGAAAACAAAAAAGAAGTTAATATCAAAAATAAAACTATGAATGACTACGTAGAGAAACATCTGAAGGAAATAATCAGCATGCACGGAAGAAATATTAACCTATTACATAAAGTTGAGAATGTGTTCAGTGGAGCTATAGCGTTAGAATTCTTCCTTCTAGTAGTAGGTCTTATAGCAGAACTACTTGGAGGGCTAGAAAATACATATTTAGAGATACCATTCGCTCTCATGCAAGTCGGTATGGACTGTTTCACAGGACAGCGCGTCATGGATGCAAGTGATAAATTCGAGAGAGCGGTTTACGAAAGTAAATGGGAGAACTACAATCTATCTAACATGAAGATCATATTCACGATGATGCAGAGCTCGCAGAAGACGATGAAGCTGTCTGCTGGAGGCATCATCATGTTGAGTTTCAGCTGTCTGATGCAGGTCATCAAGACCACATACTCGGCGTATACGACGCTGAGGTCGACAATGAAGTAGAAACGGAAACAACGAAAGATTAGAATAGAAACAATTTTTTTAAGACTTTCATATCAGATTTATTTGTATGACTTTAACTGACTGATATTCATGATCTCATTTTTAAGTACCTACCTCACAAACCTTAGCTTAAGTGTTATAATTAAAAGGAAATGATTATTATTAAAGATATATATTGATGTGGAACTATTTAGGCTGACGCTGAATAAAGGTAGCGATGAAAATGGATGGAAAGTATGGAATGCACTTCATGATCTGCCTAGCCTTTTTCCCAACTGTATTGGGGTCGGCTTCCAGTCAAACCGGATTCAGCTGAATACCAGTATTTTATGTACGTGGGGCGGCTGCCTACCAGACCTCCACAACCCATTAACTGTGTAACACAGATTTACTGGCTTCTGACAATCCGTAACGACTACCAAAGATCTACAAATGACAGCCGGGACCATAGGCTTAAAGTGCAACTCGGTATGTTAAGATGGTTACAAATAAAAAACAACATAAAAGAATTAATAAATGAATTCACAATAACTGCCTGAGTCACTTTATCTCTGATAAATAACACAAACAAAAACTGTGAATTTAAAAAGAAATCAAGTTTGTAGATCACATTAATTTATATATTTGAAAAACATTGTTAATACAAGGAGCGAAGTTATTTTGATATTCCATTTAGTTCAACAGCCAAAAGCTGTTTGAGTAAAGGAGGAAAAAATGTACTTAAAGGCACCGAAAGATCTCTTTGAGGATTCATATAATTATATTGTCTCCTATAAAGTTCTGGTAACACCTAACTATAGAGGAATCGAATTTTTTTATGGTCTGCTTCCAGTATATACTCTGAGAATCAAGATAGATGCGATTCATATGCTCTCTGAATCCACTGTTTACTCAAAATCAGGGAATCCGTTCGTAAGTTCGTCTTAGAGTACCTTGAGCTACCGGACACGGTGAAAAACAACAAACCAATATTTTAGTGTTACACTTCTTCTAATAAAATATTAAGGAGTTCTTATGTTTAAATTTTGTTGTTTTCTTTTTGCATTTTCTTAAAACAGTTTTTTCAATCTTCTTACTAACACACTAACACCCTATATTCTTGTTTTTTACTTTTCTGCGATGTGTGTTTTTATTGTCATTTCTCTGAAATAAGTAATCAAATAGTTATTGGTAGTATCATATTAATCTAAAAAAAGATTCATATTAAACATTCCATATTAAACTAAAAAAAAAAACGCTTGGCCGTACATCCTGTAGTCAAGAACAGACAATCAGACGTGATCTCGTGGTCTTTTTTTAATATCACCATAGTATTTATCACTTGAATCAAAAAGAAATTTACATTCTCTTACAACCTCGATTAGTTTTTCGTTATCTATTTCGTAAAGAAACGAAAAATTGACCACTTTGTTTCGATCCTCTATTTATACTGTCCGACAAAACACGCATAGACATGAACTGCGCAGAAAAAAAATTCTTTCCGCGAAGACTGGCCTCGCACGGCCCATGTCTGTTCGCGTCTGCGCGGTCGTGTCACGGTAGATGTAAATACGTTCATATACACTGTCTAAAAGAATATTATTTTGTCTGGCACGGCACGCGTCTGACACGCTCGATGTCTGTAGATAAAAGGACCTTTATAATGAACGTGGGTGAACTAAAGGCTAATTATTTATTCACAGGTCTAGAGCCAATGGACGAGAACCCAAACTACCAAATATCAACCATGCTGTTCACTGCAGGAGCCATCTTCACAGTTTATCCACCAGCAAATGTCACGGCATTTCTCATAGTGGTCGCTGGCTATGTCGAGGCTCAAATGTTGTCACTATCCGAGGAATTACTGCATCTCTGGGAAGACGCCGAAGAATATTATTACGAAGCCAAACAGGCCAGTAGTACATTTGACAAAAACAAAAACGAAGATGGTCTCAAAAATAAAACCATGAATGAATACGTAGAGAAACATTTTAAGGGCATAATAAGGACGCACGGAAGAAATATTAACCTGTTACATAAACTCAAGACCGTATACAGTGGAGCTATAGCATTAGAATTCTTCCTCTTAGTTGTTGGTATTATAGCAGAACTACTGGGAGGCCTAGAAAACACATATTTAGAAGTACCATTCGCTCTCATGCAAGTCGGTATGGACTGTTTCACAGGACAGCGCGTCATGGATGCAAGCAACACGTTTGAGAGAGCTGTTTACGAAAGTAAATGGGAGAACTACAATCTATCTAACATGAAGATCATATTCACGATGATGCAGAGCTCACAGAAGACGATGAAGCTGTCTGCTGGAGGCATCATCATGTTGAGTTTCAGCTGTCTGATGCAGGTCATCAAGACCACATACTCGGCGTATACGACGCTGAGGTCGACAATGAATTAAAAACGGAAACAAAGAAACATTCGTTTAGAAACCCCTTTTTTTTTCAAAACTTTCATGCTAAATTTATTAGGATAGTTGCTTTTAACAGATTAGTACTTATGATCGAAGTACTTCATAAACCTAAGTTTTAGCTTATGTATGTATGTAAGGAAAAAAATAACCTACTTATTGCAGATATCTGTAAAATTCAATTGAAATTTGACAAGTCCGATACTGAATAAAAGATGGAGATGAACATGTATCTGAAGTACGGGACATTCTTGAAACAAATAAAAGGGAAAGAATTAATGACTTCACGATAACTGTGTGACTGACACATCGATCAACACAGTCACCTAATAACTCCGAAAAACAAACAAAAGTTGTAAATAGAAAAATAAATTAAGTTTGATTGGCATCACAATAATTGATACATTTGAAAAACTTTGCAATTACAAAGAATGAAGTCATTTCGATATTCGATGTAGCTCAACAGGCAAGAGCTGTTTGAGTAATGCTGGAAAAGAGAGTAATTTAAGGCACTGAGCGATAGTTTTTAGGATTCATACCATTCCTGCTTCATATTAAGATTGTATAACTAGACGGTCTGCTTACGGTATTCTATGGACTGTAAAGATCAATATCGGTGAGATCACGAGGAACTGCATATTTACTACATGGTCAAAATGAGGGAGTCAATCCGTAAGTTTGGTTTGGAGTACCTGGAGCTACCGGACATGGTGTCAAACATCTCTACAATGCTAAGGGTGCTAACGCTAAACATTGACAGCCGAAATAAGGAACGTACGTATATTTTGTATTTATACTATTTGTTTAGTACACTTTTTTAAATACGGAAATGCATGATTATTGCTCCGCTGTTCTATTCTTATTAATTTCGTGGCGGCATCCAAGATAGTGCAATTGTTTCTACCGTACCAACCGAGCTTCACTGCCTCGGCGCTTATCTGGAGGAGGCCATTGTTGATTCTTGTTATCAAAATTTACAGCGGTTTGTAGTATGAAGGACTGTTCCTAGAAATTAAACTACGGGACAGTTATTATACCTCTCGCTCTCTGTACTCAGGTACAGATGTTATGTCAACCAACTCATTATTCCTTCGTTTCGGAAAGAGCTTCTCAGAGAACTTGTGCTCTCAAACCAGATCCTACAGTTACAGTACAGTTTACATATTGTTTTCCATTTCCTTCACTTTTCTGACGGTGAGTGACTCCTTAAACATTTGCAGGTATCCCAATAATCAGCTACATCATAATGACCGTCTCGTGCTTTAACTACATCTACGTGTACGTTTTCTGTGGGTTCTGGTTCGTCTTCTGGCACTGCTACCAGACAGGTGACCTGGTGGCCGCCATGGTGGCCTTCTCCCTCAACTGCACCAGCGAGGTTGCTGTTATTAAGCTGTTCTATATGATCTTTTATGAGTAAGAAATGTTTTTGAATTATGTTCTGAATGTTTGAACTAAGATTGTTGTTTTCTTTAAAATTTGTATTATGCCTTCGGTTAATAATAAAAACATCTTTTGAATATTTTTGAGTTTTGTGGTTTATAGTAGTTTAATAATTCATATCAGAGGGCTTTTGAGTTTTGAAAGGCGCATTGTATTCATAATTGAGTTCAGTACTTTTGAGGGATCTGAAAAGGAATAAAGAGAATAAGTGAATATCAAAATTTCATGTTTATTTTCAGACGAAAATTCCAGAATCTAGTAGACAGGTTTCTAGACTGTGACTCTCGCACAGTCAAAGGGAGCAGGTTTTCAAAAAACTTGAGGAATGCTCTCAGGAACGTTAAAATGCGAGCGATCATCTATTGGGTGGTCCTGAACGTGAACGGTGTGCTATATGTGATCCAACCAATCGTGACACCCGGAAGGCACCTAGCCGTGGATGCCTATATTATCCTTGGTAAGAGGCAAAAGCGTACAGAAAAGTAGGTACTTACATCTGTCTTCTAAAGGTGAGGGTCTAGTAGCGGCATCTATATTGTTGCATATGAACTACCAAAAGAGCTGACGTCACACAAAGCCTGCATCGCGGTATCAAAGTTCTCCGCGTGTTTTGAACAAATACAATCGCCTGACGACCTCCATTGGGCAGCTGTCCGCTTACACAACACCCATACAGGTCGATCCTCCCTTTTCAATGGATGTTTACGGGATTTTGCTCCCTGTTCCGAATATCTCTATAGCCTTACCTGCCTCGTTCAAGTGCCACTTCACAAATTATAATCCGCTTAATACAACTTTTCCTGTTTTACGTAAATCAAATCTGTTTTCCCCTTTAGGTCTCCAGCCAATGCACAAATCTCCAAACTTTGAGATAGCCTCCATAATGACGGGAATGGCCGTGATGTTCATTTGCTTCACCGTGGCCAATGTCTCTGGCTTTATGATCCTCATCATTGGCTACATAGAAGCCCAAATGTTATCCCTAAGCAAAGAAATGACGCAAGTCTGGGCAGACGCTAACGACCATTGCCGAAAGACGATGCAAGAACTGAGTAATTTCGAATCAGTATATTTGGAATACAAAGTCTACAACTATGTAAAAGAAAAAGAAATTGTTAATGAATACGTGAAGAAACATTTAATAGATATAATTGGAAGACATGCAGTTAACGTGAGCCTTCTACAAGATATTGAAGATGTGATGAGGGGTCCAAACGCAGTGGGGTTTTTATTTCTAATCGTGGGCCTAATAGCAGAACTGCTTGGTGGGTTAAAAAACACAATGTTGCAGGTGCCTTTTACCTTGACTCAACTGGGAGTGGATTGCTTCTTGGGGCAGAAAATAATGGATGCAAATATTAGATTTGAACGAGCAGTTTATGACTGTAAATGGGAGAATTTTGACCAGTTTAACAAGAAGATAGTTCTGGTGATGCTTCAGAATTCGCAGAAGACGATGACCCTGTCAGCCGGAGGAATGGCGACCCTGAGCTTTAGTTACTTCATGGACATCATCAGGTCGACGTATTCTGCTTACAATACATTAGGATCTATGGTTTAGAGTTGACATTGCTTATTTTTAGTGTAAGCGTAACTGTGCTAGTCAATATAGGTACCTACTGTTGAGTCCAGAATTAACATTTTATTTCGTATTTTATAAGTTTTATAATAGGGATTTTTAAAATTATTTATAAATGTTTCTTTAACAGAGGGAAAAAAATACAAAGAAAAAACAAATTAATTGTCCCAGACATGTTATGTGTGCATAACTTGATATAATGTATTGAACAGCTAATTTTTCATTCGCGTTTTTTGAAAAGTTGTTTATTATGATGAGCACAATGATGCTTTTGAGTCTAATGAGCTAAAATTCCTAATTACATAGGTAAACCTAAAAAACTAACAAATAAATCACAGTTGTTGTGGTTTATCAGCATGCGGCCGCGACTTCACCCGCGTGTAAGAAAGAAAAGAAAGAAAAAGAATTTAATTGCCACAAAACGACATACATAATGTTATTTTTCTTAGTTAAACTAAACCGATAGTGTAAAATAATTTTCATGTACTCGTATTTTATTTTATTTGCACGAAATCCAATTTTTTTTCTGATAATTATAAAAGTAGCCAAACGAACTCCATATACTTAATATCGGCTATTTGTCAGTGAAAGTCCAGTTGAAATCGGTCCAGCGGTTTCGGAAATTTCCGGAGCAGGAGAGAAATGTGATTTAGTAAGAAGCTGTTATTTTGATATTGAAACACAGAAAGAAACAGAGGTATTTCAGTACTAAAGTATGGGGGGACATCATGAAAATATTAGTACCTAGTAGAGGTTTTTCACATGTACGCTGCCCAGGTTTCACTATAGTACTCGTAGCATATCGAAGTCAGAAAAACTTTTTTTTCTATGCATGGGAAATCATCAAATGACTTCTTCCGCTCTGGGTGGAGCGGAAGGGCGTGTCAGACTCTTACTGAAAACCCATCCGTGTTCCTTCTAAAGCCCTTTGCGTTCCAGGGCCGCGGTGACTCTTTCGAACAAATTCCGCAACCCTGGGTCGAAGTCAGTCATTGACATCTAAAAAATGTGGGTTCGATAAAATCTGTGCCGCATACGGTTCGCCTAGTATTCCGGGATGTAGTTTATTTTGGAAAATATCAGAACGGTATAATCTCTGTTTTGAGCAAATGTTTTGTTGATTTTTAAATTCATATTAAAAATAAAGCATGCCCTTTGAGAAATGGAAACTACATCAGTAATCTTTCTTTTAAAACGTAAGCACTGGGTTGACTTTGAATAGCGATAGATCGTACGGAAGGCTTGTCAAACTGTTATTGGATAATGTAATTGTGCTTTGTACGTATTTTTTATATTTTTAATACTTAACTAACTAATAATCAAAACTCGTTAGTAAGTAAACCCTGGCGTCCAGGGTTGCGGAATTTGTTCGAAAGAATCACCGCAGCCCTGGAACGCAAAGGGCTTTAGAAGGAACACGGATGGATTTTAGTCAGGAATAGTCTGACGCACTTCTTCCACGCCACCCATAGCGGAAGAAGTCATTTGATGATTTCTCATCCTTAAAAAAAAAAGTAAACCATGGCGTCAAAAATTCTTCCGCATCGCTTGTCAAATGAAATGTTTCTAAGAAGCTAAGTAATTCATACTGAACCCTGATATCGGGCCCCGCCCTGTGTCAATGTGGCAATTATGGTTTTGCCAGCCATTCGCGGCGCAGTGCAGTCTATGACGGACTGTTGATACAAACACAAACATAAACTAGCATGTCAGTCAATATCAGGGCCTTAGCCCGGGCGTGGACGGATCGTAACCCGTCAGGAGCTCAACAAATATCAGTGCGTACATTTTTTGTGAAGTCGTTCACACAGCCTGTCTGGAGCAGCCTTTAACAAGTAAAAGTCATGCATCACTGCAACGTGGATGCCCGGACTTATGGGGGCAAGAGAGCCTAGACAAGGTGATATTCAGCCAGCGATTAGGATTGTCAAAAAGTCTTTAATGCGTGGACGGCCCTTGATACAACATGACAGTGTCACGTTCCGGACAAGAATGTTCGTGAACGAGTTCATATAAAATGTACGCACCGAGACCGTAGACGAACCGTGGTTCATCAACCACGTTTCGTCTAAGTTCTGGGCACTGCCCTGATATGAGTGGATCAACCTTAAAATGTATCAGTAGTAATGTGTAATCTCATACATTTTACCACCAAGCATTTCGATGCTTGGTGGTGAATTCCATATATCAGAACTCTGAAGTCTTTGACAATAGTCATTGCTGTTAACAGCTCTAGAGCCCAAGGAAAAGACCACACTAACTGAACCTAGACTTCGTCCTCCCCTCTTTTGCAACCCCTGTCCGTTGGTTCGCCCTATTCTAAGTAAAGGTCTCCTCTATTGCACTTTTCCTATCTTTCTCAGCCTTGTACCTAATATATTTCTTAGAGATAATAGAAACAGGACGCATATTTGCCAAAAATGGTGGGTTTGCGTAAGTTCGGCCTGCAGCAATGCGATTTTCCGTCTTCAATCGAGACGGTCGCGTTCTTCATGAAGGCTGTAACCCTGAAAATTGATATGCGGGATGAGAAACGTACGTATATGGTATTATATTCTATTATTTAATAGTTCTTTGTTTTATCTAACGAATTGAATCTGTTGTGGCTAAATATCGGCAGTCTACAGATCATCGCCGCCATTGAATCGGATGAAGAGTGTTTATGTAGAAGATGAGCCCATTGCTATTATCAAGGGAAAGACTACGAGCTGCTACTGAGAGAGACTCATGAACAGAGATCGGAATAGGTAGAGTATGTTATCTAAAGTTCGAGGAAGTAAGTAACATAGAGTTGATAATACCTCCTGCAAAATACGGGATTCATAAATGGAATCATGACAATTAAAACCCGTGATTATAAAAATATGAACTGGACTTTGAGTATGGTTACAAATAATTGATTTGAAGAATCAAGAGAAGAAAGATTTGTGCGAAAACAAAGCTATTTAATTTAACAGTTTTAGTAGGTACGGAACTCTAAAAACATAAAAAGATTCTTCAATATAATAATTTTGTTCAAATGTATTCAAAGCGCAATAAGTAATTTGCAATTTCTTAAATCCCGGGATACAATCGTCATGTTTATGATTCTGGGATTTTAGAGGAAGTATTATCTACTCTATGTTACTTACTTCCACGAACATTAGGTAAATATACTCTAAGTACCTATTCCGATCTCTGCTCATGACATACTGGCCCTCGAAAATGAACCCAGGAAACTAGATCAGACTAGGCATTCTCTAACTTAAATTATGAGTAGTCGCTAACAATATCGAACATTTAACATCTTGCACAACTTCAAACATTTACTTATTCTTCCAGCCATTCCAATCTTCTTTTACTTCCTAACGATGTACTGCTGCACCTGCTACCTCTACGTGTACGGCTGGTCCATGGTCTGGTTCGTGTTCTGCCGCTGTCCTGCCTCGGGCGACGTGCTTGGCGCCCTCATCGTCTTCTCTCTGGGCATTGCTAGCGAGATCAGTGCTGTCAAGTTCTTGTATATGTTAGTTTATATGTGAGTGTGAATACTGGTTGGTTTTTAGGGCACCGAACATCTGTAAGACACAGAACTATTATAGGATCACTCGGGTGTCTGTCTGTCCGTCTGACACAGTCAATTTTTTCCAAATCAATTGGACCCGTTCTGTTGACATTTGGTACATATGTAAACTCTTGTGACCCAAACATGGACGCATTACGTTCATAAAACAAAAATTAAGTATGGGTGTCACACTTTAAGTTTGTATCGTAATTGTAATCCTCATAATAAAGGGCTTATTATGAGGATTACAATTATGTTCTTTTCATAATTTTAAAATAAATAGTAATCAAGTTTTTCAAGAAATTAGACGATAAATTACCTTCTATATAATAGTTCTTTACTTAAGATTACTGGAAAACCTATAGGAAGTGTATAGTGTTAAAATAACATGTTAAAAAATAAAATTCGTTCGGAACCCTTTGCACGCGAGTCCGACTCGCACTGGGCCAGGTTTTTTAATTTCGTCCATTTTGAAATGAAATTATTTACACCTGTACCTGTACCTGTCTTTATTTTCATTTAATAAAGGCAACACTTAACTTTGTAACAAAACTAAATATTTTCCTTAAATCGCAGCACCGGGCTTTAATTTGCTATTTTTTATAAACAAATTATCATTGAAACGATGTATTATCTAAGAAAAATACCAAATGACTTAAAACTAGAGAATGCAATCCCGCACGAAAATATCAAACTCGTTATTTGCGGGACTGAACATTCTGATTCCAGGAATTTCATGAATCCCACATGTCAGTAACACTTTAGTAAAGACCTATTTTCAGTAAGGACGTTCGTAAAATGGTCGCCGAATGTCTGTCCTGCGACTCCCAAGTCGTAGCAGGCACCAGGTTCTCGGTCAACCTGCTGCGAACCCTCAGAGAGGCCAAGAGGCGAGCCATGCTGTTCTGGATGGTTATCGTCGGGAACGGTGTCATGTATATCTTGAAACCCATTCTGCTGCCAGGAAGACATTTTCCGGATGATGTGCTGGTACTTCATGGTAAGTATCCGTCCCAACCTTATGCTCAATGACAAAGTGCCCTTCTATCATCGAATGCGATTGACAAAATAAAGGGATTGATCACGTGACATTTAACTACCAGGGACAGAATGTAACTTGTCTGGAGTATCTTGTCTCCTGGGGCAGTCAGGTAAAAAGAGGCATAGTTGTTTGTTTTTGGAACGTAATCTCCCCCTACTACTATCCCCTACAATGTCGTGTCATTGCTGTAGCGGCATCAATGCCCTACATGAAAAACTAAGAAGCAATTGTACGGCAACAAAAAAGAAGAACCGCTACGCTATCTATCCTGTCAGCGACGAACTACCAACGAAATCCTGCATCTCGCAAGCAAAGTTGTCCGTGCAATTTGAACATGTACAATAGTCTAAAGATCGACTATCGGCCAGTTGCCCACAAGACACAACAACCGTCTGGTCGGAGGATCCTCCTATTTCAGTGGAGTTATGAAAAAGAGTAACATATAGTTTTGTTTATCCTCAAAAGAAGCCGGACGCTAGGAAAGTGACATTCTGTCAACGGTAGCATAGTGAAGGCGATTATCGAAAAGTCATCAATCTATGGAATTATCAAACCCTGTCGAAATTTTACATGTTCAATCCCCTGTATTTTTTTTTGGCATTTATTGATAGAATGGTATTTTGTTTGGACTCCTAGAGCCTCTGATCAGATTTCAAAAAAAAAATTCCTGATGGTTACTGTTTGTCTCGGTAAGGGCACAGTTCCTGGGTCGGCGTTGGCGTTGGCGAAAAAAAAGTTTGTAAGAAACTACCATACGCACAAATGAGATTCAAACATGTCTTGATAAATAGAAAATCGAGTTAGGGGTGTAATAGGGAACTGAAGGGTAATGACTGCCTTTGTTTCCTGACAAGAATAGTTGGAGGCGGTTTTAAACCATAACATCTATATCATATCATCAAAACAATATAGCCCATTATATATCACGTACATAATGGAGCCTGTCCCTTTATGACTCTGAGCTTATCAAAAGCCTTTGGCATTTGGCATGATATAACAAATCTTGTGGGAATCATCTTAAACGAGTTACCTCGAGTCTTTTGCTTCCCTTTGAATAGCAAAAAAACATCTTACGGTGTATTACAATAAACAACGTCGCGTTTTTTAGCATAATGTTTCCCAAAATTCTTCGACTCGCAAAATTAAGTGGATCACAAATCGGACGAAACAAATGTCAAAGAGCGTTAAGAACTTTTGCTCTATTTTTCCTGTTGACTTTCTAAAACAGTGTCTTCACTGGACCATTTATTATGAAATCATTTAATGAATTTAATTCAACTTGTCAGAAAGAAATTGTGGCTATAATTTAAGTTATTTACGTCCACAGGCATGGAACCCATGTTCGAGACTCCGAACTACCAGTTGTCGTTTCTTTTATTGTCATCTTCAATCTCGTTAATCGTGTACCTGTCTGGAAACATATCCGCTTTCCTGATTATCATCACTGGTTATGTTGAAGCTCAAATGTTGGCTTTGAGTGAAGAACTGACACATCTGTGGCAAGACGCGGAAGAAAATTTTGCAGAGGCCGATGATATAAACAATGATGGTGAAGATGGTATAGAAGCTATTAACGATAAAGCCAAAGAAGCTAAACTCAATAGTTACGTCAAAGAACACCTAAAAGACATAGCAAGGCGCCATGCTGTAAACATAAACTTACTTGGACAAATTGAAGGGACATTTAGAGGAGCTATAGCCATAGAATTCTGCCTTCTAGTTGTTGCTCTCATAGCTGAATTGCTTGGTGGACTGCAGAACACGTACATGGAGGTGCCTTTTGCTTTGATGCAGGTTGGAATGGACTGTTTGATGGGGCAGAGGTTGATGGATGCTGGTGCGGTGTTCGAAGATGCTCTGTACGACTGTAAATGGGAAAGGTTCAGTAAGAGTAACATGAAGACTGCGCTGGTAATGTTAGTGAACGCTCAGAAACCCATGACCGTGTCCGCTGGTGGAGTGACGACGCTCAACTTCGTCAGCTTCATGACGATCATCAAGTCTATTTATTCTACTTACACCACTTTAAGGTCTACTATGGGTTATGAAGAGTAGAAGGACATTAATTAATTGGACCGTTGTACCTATTTCAATCGAATTGATCAAGTTAATTGCAAAACAAAACAAGAAATTAAATGTACTGGAGCCCTGAAATGAACAATAGGATTACTAAATCATTAAATTGTTACTATCAAACTAACTTTTGGTTCTACACACTTCATATCTATATTAAAATTACAAGTGTTTATTGGAATTTACTACACTAATGTTATCAATTAAAAACCTTTCCAATTAATTGATTGAATGTACATGATTAATTTATTTCTTTAACCCGAACACAAAGTGTTGTTCTACCTGCGATGTTACAAATGCCAAAATTGAATTGACCACGTGATTCATGTATTCTGGATTTTTTGCCACTCGTTACCGCTGGTAAAATGCCACTTTGTTTAGAGCCCCCTTATTACGTCGATATCGATCTTCCAAACTCCGGGCTGCACTGAGAAATGCATAGTGGAAATAACCGGATCCCACCACGCTCAACAGTCTCGCTTGCTACCGTGAGACCAGCGGAGTAGTTGGTCAGTCACTGAGTATGGTAGGGTCTGGTCATAAGCACAATACACACCAAAGCCGGCCGACCCGCTGACCTATGCCGTAACTTTTTTGTCGGCGGGCTAGTTGGCGGCTTCACTGATTGGAAGTTGGAAAACTTTGTCAGCGGTTCGAGATGAGGAACTTTTTTGGCAGTTAGAGATTGCCGAATGTCGAAAGACGTCACTACAGCTTGAATGTCGTCGGGCAACTGAGGCAACGCATTTTCTTTTCTTACAGGCCGCCGGATTGTGTTGGTGGGCTATGTCGGCGTTTCGGCGGGTGTGCTTTGGTGTGTATTACGCTTTAGGCTAGTACGACAATCATAATAATGTCCTATAAAAACTTTGCTAAGAAATGATACCTAGGCATTTTCCACGGATCCCTAACTATGTCCTAACTGCACACATGTATTTGTCAAGTAATCATAGTGTGTGGTGTAGGGCGGGTATTGACATGTTTGCGGGAACTAAAAACTGAAATGTGTACTTAATACGATATGACATTGGATGAGTGACGGTGCATATGTGTTTCTTATTTAAAGGGACAATGTTTTTCACTGACCATCAAATTCTGCAGTTTTCTTAAGAGTTAGTTTAGTAAAGATGTGACTAGGTAGGT
This sequence comes from Mamestra configurata, assembly GCA_002192655.3. Lineage (NCBI taxonomy): Eukaryota > Metazoa > Arthropoda > Insecta > Lepidoptera > Noctuidae > Mamestra > Mamestra configurata. Next base: position 114,589 of record NDFZ01004881.1, read on the forward strand.
AGGTACTAAAGGTTGTGGACCGGGTGACGCAGCTTGGGAGAGGCTTATGTCCAGCAGAGGCCTGCGATAGCTTTGAGTTGAATGACGAATCTTTAGAACTTTATAGGTAATAATAATAATTTCTTTATTCCATAAATACTAAACTAACTATATACACTAGAAATAAAAATAAAATCTCCTAACTAAATAAACCCTAAAATATGGCGTCAAAAAATTCATCCGCATCGCTGTCGACTGGAAGTGTACCCAAAAGACTGGCGGCATTGCCACGTTGTATGGCAATGCTTATTCTTTGACCAAGGTAAAAGCCAGCCCTTGGGTCACGTGAAGTGTCAACTAAGCGCCTTGAGAGATCTTTAAATAAGTTATGTGCACTCGGACCCCAAGACCCGAGAGTTTCAACCCCAAACGGCTCGAAAATATAACTACCAACAAGTTTATTATATTTCCGCCGCTTGAGGTTCTCTGCAGCCGCAGCGGCAGCGCCAGCACAGCACGAAGAGCTAGGAAGATGGGATGGCGCAAGAGTATCGACACAAGTAGCGTCCCACACTAATGGCCTACCCATCTTCCATGGAAATAACGACATGCCGTCCGGTCTCTTGCCATCGTCGCGTGCCAGGCCATTGGGTTCTAACACAGCCGGAACGCCGACGGTGACAAGAGCTCGTCGGATGATGTCGTTAAGATTCGCGTGCCGCGCAATGCGACCCGCGCTACGGCTGCATGACAGGCCGTGGTGTCCGAGGCTGTTGACAACTTCGCCACAGTGGCAGCGATGAGGAGAACAACAAGGAGCGCCAAGACGCAGGCAGGCAGCGAGGCGGAAAGTAGTATCGTCGAACATGGTGCCAATGTTCGACGACGGTAGTGCGTGAAGCCAGAGACCCGACTCCCACTCACCCACAGCCAGCAGGCGCGCACGCTCTGCAGTAGTAGTTGATGTGGCAATAAGTTTTTCCTGAACTTGCCTGCAGAGCGGCTCGTCCCACCGTCTCTGGGATGAAGGGTAGTCGGGCGGATTTGAATTCGGGCAAGCGAGTCTCCAGGCCTCCACAGCCTCGGTGAAGTACGGCACATCAAAATCAATCAGTGTAGAAACTAGAATATTCCTGATTAATTTATCAGTGCCGTACACCGAGGATATAAAAGCCGGTAAACTAATACTGGTAATTTTGCGGACGCCGAGGCCTCCCATACGGATGGGAAGGGTTGCTTGCGCCCAGGCTTTNAAATATGGCGTCAAAAAATTCATCCGCATCGCTGTCGACTGGAAGTGTACCCAAAAGACTGGCGGCATTGCCACGTTGTATGGCAATGCTTATTCTTTGACCAAGGTAAAAGCCAGCCCTTGGGTCACGTGAAGTGTCAACTAAGCGCCTTGAGAGATCTTTAAATAAGTTATGTGCACTCGGACCCCAAGACCCGAGAGTTTCAACCCCAAACGGCTCGAAAATATAACTACCAACAAGTTTATTATATTTCCGCCGCTTGAGGTTCTCTGCAGCCGTAGCGGCAGCGCCAGCACAGCAAGAAGAGCTAGGAAGATGGGATGGTGCAAGAGTATCGACACAAGTAGCGTCCCACACTAATGGCCTACCCATCTTCCATGGAAATAACGACATGCCGTCCGGTCTCTTGCCATCGTCGCGTGCCAGGCCATTGGGTTCTAACACAGCCGGAACACCGACGGTGACAAGAGCTCGTCGGATGATGTCGTTAAGATTCGCGTGCCGCGCAATGCGACCCGCGCTACGGCTGCATGACAGGCCGTGGTGTAATAATATAATAATAATTAATTCAAAATTAATTAAGTACTGAGAGAAGAGTTTTACACTTAGAGCGTTTCCGCACTGCATTCGATTCGAATCCGAGATGTAATGTCCCTAACAGAAATTTTCCGAATTCAAAACCTTTCCAATTCAGATAGAACTTGAATTCGAAATGCGGATTCGTATCGGATCCAGCGTGGAACCGCTCTTGGAGAGTTAGTACCTACCTGAAAATTCCGGCCGCTGACCGTCTGTTGACAATAGATGGCGCACAAAACGTGGTGTGCGACTTGCCTAAACATAAAAATCTATGTTTTAGGTATCGAATTATTAAAGATATCGTGTCTTATTCTAGCTAAGCACAATTTTAAAAGCTTGGAATATAAAGTCTACAATATAATGTTATTGAATCGAGAAAAATCATCTACCTTAGTGAAATAATAAATTACTGGGAGTTGTTGTCAGAACTGGTACAGTAACTTCATGGTTAACTATACCTAACTTAATAAAATATTAATCATTCTCAATAAAATAGGTGATACAGACAGTACGAATATACTATTATGACGCGAAAACGTCTGTTCACTTGGTGTATTGGTGCTTTTTTAAACTCACCAAACACATTTTTTTGAATACCTTCGCTGCAAAGATATTTTCGAGCTGCAAAAGTAGTTTTGTAAAAGTCAAAGTATTTATTTGTTGAACAAAGGTAATATGGTAGGTACATGGTATAAAATTTGAGTTTTATCACTATGTTTTGCCTTGCAAGGCGTACAAATCAGGTGTAATAAAACTACAAACTAAATACAACTGTTTCAAATAAGTGACATCGTAAACAAAATAGAATAATAAGATCGGACATTTTTTATTTTATGCTCTTATCATCCAAAAACTCATTGATAGAGTAGTAAGCCTTTTCAATCAAGCATTTCTTAAGTTGCGATTTAAAATGGTTTATGTTGGTCATGCATTTTAAAGTTTTTGGTAGTTTATTGTAAATCTTTGGGCCCATGCCGAGACAACTCTTTGAGAAAAGTGCAGTATTGTGTTTTTTTGATTTTAGTGTGCTTTGGTGACGTCTAGTATTAAGTTTTTCAAATTAAGACAGATTCTCCTTAACAAATATTGAAATTTCATAAATATAGAGGGATGCAAGCGTAAGTATTTTTAAACTAACGAAAAATGGTTTGCAACTTTCGGTGGTTTTTAACAAACGTATGGCTCGAAGACATTGTTTTTGGGCTTTAAATGCCATTTCTCTGTTGGTAGAGTTGCCCCAAAATATTATGCAGTTTGTAGCACTAGGTACTAAATGGTTGAGTGTCCTTTTGCTTAAATAAAGTTAATGCTTAAGCGTATAACCTATCCGCAATATAAGACAGCCGGAATCGGGAGAATACCGATTGATTGAATTGATTCAGAAGACCAGATTATATTGCACTCAATTTGACTTCTTTTTTCTAGTTTTATATCTCACATATCTCCAAAACCCTGGTCAACCTACCTTAAACAAATGAGGTGGTTATAAAAAAGACAACAAACAGTCATTAAATTTGATGCATTCGGGAAAATACATCACTAGGCAGGTGTGAAGACATGTCACCTACGCCCGAAGACATGATTACGGTGCTTCACGCCACACCATGCAATTATGTGTTACTTTAATAAAGAACTATATAAGGGATATTTTTTCATCCTTTTTTTAAATACGACGCAAAAGCTTCAAGCGTATATCTAGAAGGTAAAAAAAGGTTCTTCGCAATGTTGACGCTACGTGAAATAGAACATGAAATTCGGAAGTTTGGCTTGGAGTATTGTGACCTGCCGACCATGTTGGAGAATGTTTCCATCCTGTTGAGGGTCCTCACTGTCAATATCGACAGCAAGTATCATAAAGGTAAGATTTACACGGTAATAATTACCTATATGAAAAGAAAAACACAAGAAATTTGCAGTTCTTTTGTTTGTTGAACGTCCCAACGTTCCTTTTTTGTGTCGGTACATAATCTACGTCTGTTGTTTTAATATTGAGGACGTAAAGGAATCTATTTTATACATGACTTGATGAAGGTGTATGTGTGTCAATGTCATCTATGTGTTCAATCTGATCACTGCCGGTCGATTCTGTAAACATATCGAAGTGATGGCTTTGGTGAAGTGATCACGAGGTGAGCTGTCAATCCATATAATCAAGAGGGAATGACAGCTCACTCAGTGATCACGTGACATCTTGATTGTATGTATTGACAGCTCACCTCGTGATCACTTCACCCAATCCTTCACTTCGACATGTTTACAGAATCGACCGGCTGTAGCCGGTTTAACAGCTTGGTTGCGATTGTGGCCGACAGAATGGATAAACCAATGATGTGGCATTGGATGACGACACATCGTCCGTCATTTGATTATGTTCATTGACACTGTTTTTTGTATGTACTTCAAAGTGTGTCTTTAATTTCTGAGCGTGTGTTTATATGTGTGTGTGTGTGGTTTGTAATATTTTAAAGTATAGACTCCGGTCTGAAATAAATATTATATTATTATTATTTATTATTATATTTCCCGGCCACCGGGACTCTTCTTTCTCGTCTTAATGACTTGACTTACAGTGCGGGTTTTCTTATCTGTTTTCTGTCCCTTAGGTATAACAATCTACTCGTACATCCTCACGGCAGTAACGGCGGTGTGCTTCTACTATGTGTTCCTGTTCTCCATGTCCTGGTTTGTGTTCTGGCGCGCGCGGCTCACCGGCGAACTGGTCGGCGCCATGGTGGTGCTCTCCCTCGGGATCTCCAGCGAGATCGGGCCCTTCAAGCTGTTCTATATGTGCTTTTATATGTGAGATGCTGTTCTTCAAATTCTTTCTTCTGTTTTTGGTTGCTGGTGATTAGCTATGAGCCTATACCTACTGTAGAACCTCAGTATAGAAGCAATCAACGCGACCTTCAGCAAACATCTCTGATGCGCTGCAGTATCGGGGCAACCCCATCAGCACCCTGAAAGCAATATCGCGTTAGCGTTCTCTAAGCAGATTTTCAGATGGAACTAATAGACTGTTCATGGTTACAGGGACAAAACCCAAAAAATAGCCGACGGCTTTCTGGAGTGTGATGCAAACACCATCAAAGGCACTAGGTTCTACAGCAACCTGATGAAGCGTTTGAGGAGCGTAAAGAAGCGCGCCATGCTGTACTGGGTGGTGGTTGCTGGCAATGGAGTGCTGTACGTTATGAAACCCGTCGCCATGCGGGGAAGGAATCTGCCGGAGAACTACTTCATTATTTATGGTAAATGGTGTAATTACAACAATCCATGGCATTCAAGGTGACCTTTTTTTTTTGTGAGTGGCGTCTCGCAGTTCAACCTATAAGGTTGTCGACTGCTTAACCGGGCTTGCCTGTGGTGGCCTTAATATAATATAAAAGCCTCCAGTCAGGGCTTATAAAAACTTACAAACTAAGCGACTACACGCTAAGGGCACCCCCTGTGGGGTACGGGCCTCGGCTTAGAGCGTCACTGGGGGGAGGACAGCTAGGGACGAGCTGGATTGAACTAGCAAGGCAATGACCAACGTGACCTATTGGTCACGTTGGTCATGCTTGTCATCATTATGATATTTCAAAACGGCTCCTTTACTATTAATAGCAATATAGGTTTAAAAACAAACATGATCAATCTAGGACCTTAGATAAGGTAGGCTTCTTTTAACTTATTCAAAAATATTATAAGGACATTAATAGAATAATATCTATAATATCTTGGGACAACTCACACACGGTCATCCGATCCCAAACTAGGCAGAGCCTGTGCTATGGCAACCAGACAACTGATAAACATACTTATATATTTCTAAATACATACATGTTATAGACAAATTACACCCTGACACAGAACAAATGATTATGCTCAACACACAAAGATTTGTCCTGGTAGGGAATCGAACCCACGACCTCCGGTTTAGCAGTCAGGGTCACTAACCACTCGACCAACAGGCCAGTTTAGAAACTCTTTACATACATGATCAAAGCCTCTTTCTAAGTTATTTAAATTTTTGACGTCTTTGGAGTTTTGATGACCTGTTTATTTATTGTATTATGCATAGCAAAAAAGATTTGAGATTTGAATCACCTCATATTTACAGGACTGGAACCAATGTTCGACACCCCCAACTACCAGATCGCCTACTTTATGATGATTGCCGGCGTCTTCTTCATCTGCTACGTCCCAGCCACCGTGACCGCCTTCCTCATCGTGATCACTGGCTATGCAGAAGCTCAGATGCTAGCCCTAAGCGAAGAAATGCTGCAGCTCTGGCCAGATGCCATCAAGCACGCAGAAACTAAGACAGAACTTCCATCTTCTGAAGAACTGAACGTCTATGATGCTGAAGTCAAAGTTATCATTAATGGGTTTGTAGAAAGACGTCTGAAAGAGATCATTGGTCGTCATGCCAACGTGATCAATCTACTGAACCAAGTAGAAGTTGTGTTTAGAAATGCAATAGCTATGGGGTTCTTGTTATTGTTTGGTGGGCTGCTTTCTGAGCTGCTGGGGAAACTAGAGAACACGTTTCTGCAGCTGCCTTTTGCGTTGATGCAGGTAAGAAACTCCAATAGTGTTGAAGTAGAGTATCATCAACTTAATCAATACATTCATCATTGTATGCAACTGTGTCCCAGACCATTACTTCTGAACGTCAATTACTTTTCCGTTTGGCCGTGCATTCTAAACACGATTCAATAGTCCACTTAAACTCTGCCAGTTCCTTACAATCATGTGTATTGTCATATACTTGAACCGTTTCACTCGCATGCATGAAATATAAAAAACAAGCTGTCACCCGCGGCTCGGCCCGCGTGAATGTTGAAAATTTTCACAAGGGAACGTATTCCCGGGATAAAAAGAGACTATAATCTACATACCTCTGTGCCAAATTTCATCAATTTCCGTTCAGCCGTTCTGACGTGATTGAGACAACATCTAAACTTTCGCATTTACATATAGGTAATGTATAAGTATATTGTATATTACTCATGCTATCACCGATATTCATGTGATGAAGTCATTCAGCTTAGCTTTACAACTACGTTGAGGTCGCCAGTCTGACCCAGTAACTGGGTAACACGATGCCCTTGACAAGACTGGTGTCACATTTTCTGGCTTCTAACTATCTGTAACGTATGTCAATAAACTTCAAATGACGGCCGGGACCAACGGAAAACAGTAATGAAGTCTTCAATAAAAATTCCAGGTATCCATGGACTGTTTCGCTGGCCAGCGAGTCATGGACGCAAGCATGATGTTCGAGAATGCAGTGTACGACTGCAAGTGGGAGAACTTCGACAAGGGCAACATGAAGCTCGTGCTGGTGATGCTGCAGAATGCGCAGAAGACCATGACCCTGTCTGCTGGAGGAGTCAGGACCCTCAGCTTCACTGCACTCATGTCTGTCTTCAGGGGGATCTACTCAGCCTACACGGCTCTTAGGTCTACGATGAAGTAGCACCTTAGGAAGCACTGTAGATAGAATTATGTAAGAGGTACCTACTAGTGTTTAGATAAAATTAATGATGTATAGTTGTATCTATTGATTAGAAAATGTAATGAAGTATCATAAAATTAAACCCAGAGGGCCAATTCATCTAATTTTTAAACCACGTTTGCATTCGTACATCATTCGCATGTCAGTCGCAATCCGTCAAAAATGTATGGAAATTTATACTTTTTTGACAGATGTGAATGCAAACGTCGCTTGAAAATTCAGTAGAATTGGCACTAATGATTTGTTTTATTCGGTTACCGCTGCGCCTCAATAACGTTTTTTCTTATTCCTATTTTTAGGGTTCCGTACCCAAAGGGTAAAAACCGGACCCCATTACTAAGACTCTACTGTCCGCCTGTCTGTCACCAGGCTGTATCTCATGAACCGTGATAGCTAGACAGTTGAAATTTTCACAGATGATGTATTTCTGTTGCCGCTATAACAACAAATAATAAAATAGAATATTAATAATAAAAATAAAAGGGGGCTCCCATACAAGAGACATGTTTTTTTCAGCTTATGGTACAGAACCCTTCGTGTGCAAGTCCAACTTGCACTTGGCCAGTTTTTTTTTTATCAGTAAAGACTACTGTAGGAAGTTTTGCTTCCATACCACATGATAATTTAAGTTACTACCAAAGATAATAATTAATATTAATATAACGAGGTGGCGTGGGGAAAGAAACTCTTGGAAGGACTTGGAGGAGGTTTGTTCTTGGGACAGTTAGGGTAATAAAAAAACAACTGATAAATGTTTGCTATTGTGATATTTCACCAATATAGGAAGCTGCACGATCGCTGAGCGATACAGGCTATTTATAACCCACATAGACGCCGCGGAAAACAGCTATAGTAGGCGCCAGATAATCGTGGAATAACGGTCACTGACCCACCTACAATTATTGACATTTTTAATTTGAAAAACGGAATTAATGACACAAAGCTGTCCCGAATCATCATCTCTCGTGATCCTTAACATTGTCTAATAATGAAAAACGATTCACATTTAATTGTTCAGGTACCTATGAACAGTTATTAGGGAAAGGTCAATATACTTTATTCCACATTTATCTGGCGCATACTATAGTAGGTTCATAAAGAAAAAAATATCGTTCCTGCAGCAACAGTTCCAATATACTACAATCAATAAAATGTAATCACAAATGGCTGGCATCTGTTTTACTGTGTAGCAACACTACTGCGTAGCTACTATAGACTACACGCGGCACAGCCTAATAACTTTAGAATCGATTAGACAAACAACAGCGTGCATCGCAGCATCGATGCCCAACAAACAGACATGGAATTAATCGGATACCAATCTACAGTATTTACTCGATGCGATGCTTTGTGGATTAAATAAGTTAGATACAGAAGGTTCAATCTAGTTTGGCGTACTTAAACTGAAACTTCCCATTACTGTCTATGGCTGGAACAACTCGTAACACACTTCACCACCTTTTTTCTTGCTGTACGGTTAACGCCGGCTGAAACTATAAACCAGCCGGTCGATTCTGTTCCACCAATTCGCACTAAACGTTTCCAAACGTCTTTTATAATGCGCACAGCAAAGGAGTGGAACTCTCTGCCTGCGTCTGTGTTTCCGAACGCATACGACCCTAATCTCTTCAAAATTAGAGTGAACAGGCTTCTTCTGGGTAAGCTCGCTCCATCGTCGACTTTGTCTCTGTCATCTATGACCTAGACTAGAGTCAAGAGCAAACTCATCTCAAATAAAAAAATCCTCCCACCGTGAAAACTCTGGTGGAGCGAACGCGAAGTGAACTGTCATTCCATTTTGATTAAGTGGATTGACAGCTCACTTCGTGATTACTTCACTCAAGCCTTCACTTCGACATGTTTACAGAATCGCACTGCAGCACTGTGGCACTGTCTCGCACACGAGTCTCAGCGTTATGCTGAGTGATGGCCGTTTTGCGTGGATGTAATGCATGATTTCACAACCTGTATACTATTTATAAAACTTATTTTTTCTTACCTAACTAACTTTTATTACTTATGGTACTTAATTACTTTTTATGGTGATAGTTGGCGCACATTAAACCATGTTTCCTTCAAATTACCGGTGCCAAAAGCAAAAGAAATTATGGCCACCTAGAATATCTTAGAGAGCTGGGTAACACAGTTTTGATGACCAGGGGACTAGCAAAGAGGCGGGTGACGTTTCTAAAATAAATAGTTCAAAAAGTTACTTGTGATCAGAAAAAAAAATCGTTGAGAAGAAGATGAGTCTGCACTTTTAAATTATAATTTTCCAGTCAAGTCGCAATTTTCTCTAGAGAACTCGAAAACTATTTGAAACAAGCTTTTTTCACAGTAGCCGTTGTTCTTTTTGGTGGTAAAATTGTACCCAACAAACAAAACTAAACGTTTTGGGAACACATTCATTGTGGGTATTGCTAAGGAGTGAAATTCCCTGCCAGAGTCTGTGTTTCCTGATAGCTTCGACCGGGAAGACTTTAAGTCAAGAGTGAGTAGGTAACTTCTAGGCAAGCGTGCTCCATTTACTTACTACCAGGTGATATAGTAGTAAAAAACAAACCACCAAACAAACAATATTTCCTCAGCACAGTTACAGTGACAGCTAAAGCATATTATTTTTTCTCTAGTGGTAATTAATATTATGTTTCCGTGGTGATTTTGTGTACCTACTATGACGATTTGAACTATTTAATTGTAAATTTAAATTTTGTACACCTTATGGGTATGTTACTGTGATAAATGTTACAATAATAATTTTAAGAACTGAATTTCCACCTGTGACAAACAATAAATAAATCTGAATCTGAATCTGAAAGCTGTTGATCTTCTGCAACAGCACTTTATTATCTCGAGAGGTGTTTAGCTTTGTGCCAGCGCACAGCTCAAAGATTTTATTGGTATAACTGCATAACATGTTGCTGAGGACTATTTAGCGAAGAATTCCATATTGATATTTTGCGACCGCGTGCGATTATGGTCATATTTTTTTTTTCTTTTGCCTCACACTAAGAATTTCTCCTGTATCGTGGGTGCGTTTACAAACATTCAATCTCACATACACAAATAGCCAGACCCGGAACAACTATCTGCAACCCGTATTGTTCCGTGCGGGAATCGAACCCGCGACACGCAGCGCGGCAGCCAATCGTTCAACCACTGCGCCAACCGTGTCGTCATGTGCAATGTGGACCATGCAAAACGAGTATTGAGCATGAAATAGGGAATCGTGACACGTCTGTAGATTCTGCCTAAATCCATGGGGTGACGGCGTGAGTTTACTCATCTGTCTAGCTCTTTTTTCCCAACTATATTGGGGTCGGCTTCCAGTCAAACCGGATTCAGCTGAATACCAGTATTTTACGTGGAGCGGCTGCCTACCAGACCTCCACAACCCATAAACTAGGTAACACGGTACTCCTTGGCAAGACTGGTGTCAGATTAACTGGCTTCTGGCAATCCGTAACGACTGCCAAAGATCTACAAATGACAGCCGGGACCAACGGCTTAGCGTGCTCTCCGAAGCACGGAGAAAACTCGGTATGTTAAGATGGTCACCCATCCACAGACCAACCTTGGCAAGCGTTGCTTAACCTTGATCGACCCGTGCGGCTGAGCCACGAGCTCCTCCTGCGTGAGTTTACTAATATTAATTTATTAAAATCTCCCTTACACTATCATTACAGGTGTATACCTAATGCGATAGCGCGGTCTTAAAATTAATTTATTTACAACTTAAATTTATGAAAAACGTAAAAACTAAAGAAAGAACGAAAGAAAGAATAATATTTATTTAGCGCTTACATAAAACGCGCACGGTACATAAAAATAAAAAAAATAATAGAAATGTAGGTATGCTAAGAACTAAGTGTGTGTCTCACGGCTGCACTAAAAAGGTCCATTTCAGCGATATGTCAGACAGACTAATGGTACTTATAATAAAATTACATTTAAAATGGAGCTATGTGTTATATAAAAAGCGGGTCATTGGCGATAGCATCCTGAAAACAGTGATGGAGGGTCCTTACTCCCCTTTTCTGAGGCACATGTGGAGAAAATGATCAGATAGCTTATTCCTTGCTTTATCGCTCTCTATCCTACCTCAGACATCTATGTACTTCATTGTTTGCTTTGTATCCTTGTTGGACTACTAACACTAGTTACTATAAGGTATTCTACTAACAAAATGGACTACAATGTTGTCCGATATAAATAAATAAATAAATTATAAATCATGAATTTGGAATAATAAACTGATCTGATGGTGGGATCTGATACACTTGTGCGAAAGACATTCATCATATCAGCCGAAAGACGTTCACTGCTGGACATAAGCCTCCCTCAAGTGTCGCCACAACAACCGGTCCTGTGCGTCTCGCATCCATCGGCTACCCGCGACCCTCACCAGGTCATCGGCCCACCTTGTGGGACGCCTTCCAATGCTGCGTCTTCCAGTACGCGGGCGCCACTCCAGAACGTTTTGGCCCCATCGACCCTCTATTCTGCGAGCAATGTGCCCACTGTAACTTCAGTTTGGCGATCCTTCGGGCTATGTCGGCAACCTTGGTTCTCTTGCGGATATCGTCATTCCTGATTCGAACACGCAAGGAAACTCCGAGCATTGCAATCTCCATCGCTCTTTGGGTGACTTTAAGCCTTCTGATGAGGCCCATTGTGAGCGACCACGTTTCAGTTCCGTAAGTCATCACACACAGTGGTCGTAGATTTTCGTCTTGAGACACTGTGGTATGTGAGACAAAAGACATTACCACGAAAGAAATTTGCGCGAAATACGCTTTTTGTCTTTCGCGAAAAAGTACATTCACGCAAGTTTCTTTTAACGTTAACGTACATTTACCCGTCTGGTGACTGATGATGAGATGAGATATTTAAAAAAACCACTAGAAGGTACAAACGCCAGCACAAGAAGCTACCCGAAACTGTACATTTTTCCCAATCAACCTTGAACCTTATACTTTGGGGATAAAGTTGAAGATCTGATAAAGAAATTTGACAGATTCTTGTAGCTTGATGTGCTGGCTCCGTACCAACAGTAAAACGGTGTGAATAGAAACCAATGCAAATGAATACCAGTATTTTACTTGGAGTTGCTGCCTCTTTGACCTCCACATCTACACCTCAGTTTATGGGTAGCATAGATCTTAAACAGCACGACAAAAACCGTTAGGCAGTTGCCCACCAGACACCAGCCCCTGTTCCGCAAACTTTACGTAAATGGAGCATTAAAGACATAACATTCTAAATGAAATTAAAAATAAAAAGCTGACAAATACTTACTTGACCTCAAATTATCTAAACACATAATAAACGAAACGAAAATGGATGACAATATCACATTGGTGCATTTCCAGACAATCGCCTACTCTATAATTACTTGCATTCGTAATATTCGTCACTACCGGCCGATTAATTAAGTTTTGACACCTCCTATTGTACCGACGACATAATTACTAACTGGGGGTGCTATTTAACACGAGGCATGGTTCGTTACCTATTCCATACAAAATAAAATCAGATTGCAGATTTTTTACAACTCGACTTTTTCGAAAAGGAATTTAGAGAGACCGTGTGTGAGAGAGAGAGAGAGAGCCTTTTTAAGTTTTCGATTGAACATGAATAATCATTTTTTCTTCTATATATTCTATCTAGTGGGAATGGTTTCCGCGCTTTGTTCTGATGATGCACCTTTGTGCGTGAGCCATGGCGGCCGTCATTCCAATCACCCAACTTCCCTCCAGAAGCAGATCAGTTCTCCTAACGAGTTCAGGATGTCTGTGAGTGAATTCGGTGTCCGTATTGTTTGTCAAACTTGGAAGTTTACATCAAAAATCAAAAACAAAATAATTACCTGCCAACGTGGACTGGAACGAAGCATGCTTAATATTAAAAAAATACAAAAAATTCGCCACAAACAATTTGAAAGAAAATCCAAAGCCAAAGATGCTCTAAGTTTTGCTAAAAAATTAAAATGGAAGTGGGCAGGTCATGTAGCGAGGCTAGAGGATGACAGGTGGACTAGCCGGGTGACAAAGTGGAAGGGTCCATACGGCAAACGTCTCAAAGGTAGACCATATTGGCAGAGGAAATAATAAAAATAGCGGGGCCCTGCTGGACGCAAATAGCCCAAGATAGAGACAAATGGAATTCTTTAGAGGAGGCCTTCACTTTCGCCTAGGGAGGGGTTCTTGCACCATGAACAAGTGTCAGTTTTGATTATTTCACAATTTAGCAAATAATATTATAACTTTTTAACGCTTTACTTTGTAAATACCTATTTGTAATGCAAGAAATATAAGGCTTTTTATTTTTTTATTTTATTGTTTGTCTTCGTATTTCGGCGACGCCTGTGCACTCAAGGAGCACGTGCGATACCGTCTCTTCCTCCTCCATGCATGCTCTGCACAGAGGACTGTCCGTTATAATTTTCTTTTTTTCCCTTAACTCTTTTTCGAAAAAGTTCTTAACTTGCTTGAAGATCTAGGTATCTTGCGTCTGGGCACGCCACTATCGTGGCGATAAGTTCGCTCTTTGATGAGTGGCTAGGGAGGCGTCACGGCGTCCTCCACTTTCCGCCTGATGCAGGTACTCACCGGACACGGTTGTTTCCGATTCGGTGGGAGAACTCGTCCGGGTGTCACCACTGTGTGGGTCGGCCGGAGGACACGGTGGAGAGGTCTGCTCTGCTCAGGCGGAGCACCAGCGTGTTCTCGG
>NDFZ01004881.1:128935-196636 GCA_002192655.3 Mamestra configurata
GTGTTCTCGGCGAGGCGATCGGCGAGCATGGGAAGTAGTCACCTCCTTCTGCGAAGCCATAATGCAAGCAAAGGTGGAGGCGGGCCGCGTGAGGGAGAGGCAAATCTTACGCCCCAGCCGCTGCAACAGTAGAAGACGCACGGGCGTCGGGAGTTGCGGGGCGATTCCCGGCCACTGTAGGCGCAGGCCTGCGGACGGCGAGCGATGGGTGGCTCACCGTCGGATAAGGCCCGGGTCGACGGCGCGTTGTGTTTCACGCAAAGGGCATTAGGAGGAACACGGATGGGTTTTTAGTCAGTAAGAGTCTGACACTCCCTTCCACTCCCAGAGCGGGAGTAGTCATTTGATTATTTTTACCAATCATCAAAGTTCACCAGTAGCAACACAAATATAATACTTTTGGTTGTTATATTGATCGTTAAATAAATAAAACAATTGGGAAACTAAATATTTGTATGGAGTTGCAAAGACATGCACACACCTTTACGTAATCACACCACGAAGGTGTTATTAATCATTATTTACGAGTCACTTAGAACACTGAAGACTTAATTATTTATTGTGAAACAATGTTTTAGTGAAGCAGTAACATTGAGTGAAAAGTTTTCCAAGAGAGAACTTGCTAGTTGGACAGTTCCTAATTAAAAAAGTTCATTTTTTTTTGTTAAATTGAGTTATTTCATGAAGAAAACTTTCTATTAAAGTTCTTTTAGAAAATGTGGCGTCAAATTCGCAAGTTCGGTCTGGAGTACTGTGACTTGCCGACAATGTTGTGGAACGTCTCCGTCTTTCTGAAAGTCCTCACTCTGAATATTTATGGCAAGAATAAAACAGGTAAGATTACACAGAATGCTGAAACATATGGCCCACTTCTAATTCTCAACATGAGATCCATTCCTGGTGGGTTCCTCGATCGTGTTGGTCCGATAGGCACTCACTGTATATGTAAATCACTGTACGTAAAGTACTGAATTCAGCTGCTTCTGGTTAGAATGGAAGCCGACTCCAGCCTAGATGGAAAAAGGTAGGAAGAGTTAGGTCAGACACACGTGGGCATTTCTCAATGCAGTTATTTGGTTACTCCTCGCCTTCGGCTCGAGCGTTTATTCCGGCTCGGCTGCAATTACAAAGTTGCAAACTTGCATTAAAATGTACTATTTCTCAACTCCTCCGCAGTTCTTTTATGATTTAGTTGTGTAAGGAGATCCAAGACAGTTAAACCGTTTTCCTGGGACTCGTTGCGCTTCGTTACTTCGACGTTTTTGTGATGGTCACCACCATTGATTCTGATTTTCTGAGTTTCAGGCCTTGTCTAATAAAAATATATAGAACGAAAATTTATTCCAAAATATAGTTAAACCCTTCTCTAACTTTCTCTATCCCCAGGAATCCCCTTCATCTATTACATCATAGTGATAGCAGCTTTGCTGTGCTACTTCTACGTGTACCTGTTCTGCATGCTCTGGTTCGTGTTCGTGAGGAGTCGGGAGACGGGAGACATGGTGGCGGCGATGGTGGTGTTGTCGCTCGGCATCTCCAGCGAGATCGGGACGCTGAAGCTGATGTATATGTTCTTGTATATGTGAGTTTCAAGGAAGAGTTTGTGGTGGTAACTTGATAAGATGAGTGTAGGAAAAGTGGGAAGCTCACGCCTTAACTAAGTGGTATTTAGACTTACTAAAAATGAAGTAGTCCCACGTAACAGGCGCGACAACAGTAGGATATGCTCTCATACTGCGAGAACATCCCTCATGCGCAAAAGTGTTTTCTGCATGGCTCCAACGATATTTAATAAATTGCCTAAAAGTTGGAGAGAACTACCCTTGTCACTTTTCAAAAATAAGCTGAGAATTTTTTTAGTTAATAAAGTGTACTACAATGTTTTAGATTTTTTGAATGAAAAGGACTTTTCTATTCCGACTTCTAATATATATGGTTGAATAACAATTTAATAATGTGAATTTTAAATCAATTGACTTTAAGTGATACTATTTGACAGCATAAAAATGAATATACTGGACATAATTTAATTTATTTTTGACTATAATATACTTATACGTACTATAATAGCTTGACATCAATTATTATCTATTTCTTGTGTTTTGTAAAAAAANCTTTTCTATTCCGACTTCTAATATATATGGTTGAATAACAATTTAATAATGTGAATTTTAAATCAATTGACTTTTAAGTGATACTATTTGACAGCATAAAAATGAATATACTGGACATAATTTAATTTATTTTTTACTATAATATTACTATAATAGCTTGACATCAATTATTATCTATTTCTTGTGTTTTGTTAAAAAATGTTATTTTTATACCTCTAAAATTTGTACGCCGTTATTGGCAAAACATGGACGCTCACAACGTAGTAATTAATACCTTGCATGTCTGATTAGATTAGTCAGTTTATGTAAACGCATGTTTGACAAATAAATTATCTTTTATCTTTTTATCATGAATGAAAGAATGGAGTTGAGAAAGATCAGAGAAGAGATAAGCAAACCCTAGTACTAACTAAAATTATAAATGTGACAGTGAGTTTGTTTGTTTGTTATGCTTTTCCTAATTTGCTGGACCGATTTTGAGGATTTTTAGAATAAATATAGATGGTACCTCTATATTAACGCAAGCGAAGCCACGGGCAAAAACTAGTTAAGTAACTAATATTTCGAGCATCAAAGTAATCTTCATAAGTCTAAAAATAACTTTATTAAAGCAAACAAGTGCATTGTTTACTTAAATAAAGTTCTTTTTAGCCACCTTAAATACAACTTTGAAGGATTAATTCGGTTTTAATTAAATGCTACAAAGATTCCGTTTTATGCTCAAGCTTCAAGGAATCAGGATTTTTTTGTTAACTTACGTGGGCAACATCCGTATACAGCTCCAGTAAGTCATCACAATGCCCATGTGAATTTAAATTGACATTATTTGTATTTTGCTCCCAGTGACAAAATACGCGGCCTCACAGATGCCTTCCTCGACTTCGACTCCCGCATGATCACAGGCAGCCGTCAGGCCTGCAACCTGCTGAGGTACATGAGAGACGTCAAGAAGCGCGCCATCTTCTACTGGCTGGTCCTCATGGGTAACGCCACTCTCTACGTCATCACTCCCTTCACTAGGCCTGGCAGACATCTAACTGAGGATTTGTTCGTCATTTATGGTAATGAACGTCGTTCTAATAAAAAATGGACGTAAATAAGTATTCGACTCATAGTCATACAACTCCAGTTATGTTGCTGTTTCAACTCGATACTATTTTTTTTTTTCAAGTTTCCTTCGTCATCCTCTTCCTACCCATGTCTCATGTTACTTGGGAGTCGGTGCAGCACTTTATCTTCCTGCTTTCCGTTATTATCCTTCACCACATCAGTGAGTTCCGCTTATGCATATCATTTCTCAAAAAATCCAATATCTTTTTTTTGACCTCACTCTCCCTCGACTATTCTATTATCCATCCAAATTTATATAAAACCTTTTGCAAAAAAACGGGCACTTCAGATTTTTTTCTGTAACTTAAATGAGTAATAAAAGAAAGAGGTTTTATTAATTTGACGATGTATTTTGTATGTTTTTTTTAAGTATCCTGGCTGGAAAGCATTGTGTTCTAAATTTTAATTTTTAAATTAACAAAAGGAAAGTAATGATTAGTATAAAAATTGCTTTATGAATGGCGCGAATTGTTGAAACTGTTACCTGCATATTACAAAAATTTCAAAAGTTCTTGGTTGATTTAAGCTAATTTAATTCATTTAGTTAATTGTTATTTTTACATCCATTACCACATTTTGATATGGTTGATAAAGCAATAAGGGTTGGCAAAATTATAGTGCTACTTGAAGAACTTTGTTCGCAAACATACGTATCTCTGCGGCTAAATTTGATGAAAAAACCGTTTTGAAGAAGGTTCGGTCAAAAGAAGACAAGGTTCTGGAAGAAAGCGATGCACAGAACCACGAGATGACCGGTTTTTGGTAAGTCAGGCTTTAAGAAATCGTAAGGCGTCTCATGTGGACCTAAAGAAGTCTTGGAGAAGTAAGAGGAGTAGAAGTAAGCTGTTGGTCGATCAGGAGGAGGCTCTTGGCTGCCGATATCAGCAGTTACCGCCCGGCCAGGGGCCCGAAATTACTCTGTGAACACCGAAATATTCGACTGCAGTTTGTTCGAAATGGTGCAACATGGACTAGTTGACTGGAACAAAGTATTGTTTTCCGATGAGGCTAGAATTTCTTTAATGGTAAGGATCGACGCCGGCGAGTACTGCGAAGACCAGGAGAACGCTATGCGGACGTGTGTTTCGAAGAAATGACTACTTATGGCGGAGGCTCGGTTATGTTTTGGGCAGCAATTAATTCGACGGAGTGTACGGAATTAGTTTTCATAGAAAATGTAACATTAAATGCACACCGGTATATTACGAAAGTCCTAATTTTACATGCACAACCCAGATTAACTGCTCTCGAAAAAGATTCCATTTTATGGACGACAATGCTCGCGCTTACTATTCTGGTGACGTGGAAGCGTGTATGCAAGAAGTTGGGATTCGTCGTTTAGATTGGCCTCGAAGTCCTGACCTCAATCCAATTGAGCATGTCTGGTATATCCTGAAGAGACGGGGAAGATCAGTGCATCCTGCTCCACAAAACATCAGGAAGCTACAAAGAGTCATTGCAGAGGAGTGGGAACGTATTAGATTAGGCACAAAAAAAGTGTATTAGATCAATATGTGGGATACACCAAACAGATACCTACATGTAAACCTCATTTTATAAACATCGAGATATTAACCCTCCCTGCTCTATATATCTACTCGGCTTCAATTTTTAGTAAAATCACACATCAGTAGCTATGACATATTAACAAGTAGTATACTTAAAAATACATTACACAATAAAATATCCCACACTGCAGTTTATAGCAATATTATTTTTTCTATGGGCATAAAAATATATAATAAGTTACCCATAGACATTAAGAGCCTACATTCAATTAGTATTTTTAAAAGGAAGCTAAAAGACTTCCTGATTAAAAAGGCATATTATTCTGTAAAAGAATTCCTTGAAGAGAAATAATTATTTAATATTCAAATGATTGTGATAATATATTGCAATATAAATTATAAGAATAGTATAATATAATATAAAATGAATGTTGCATGAATAATGATAATATAGTAGAATGTTAACTGTAAAAATTGTAGTATTGAGTATGTATAATCTTTATTTTTTATGTATAAACCATTTACCTATTGTTAACATCTTCAAAATTCTGTACACTTAGTTCGCAATAAAGAATTTGAATTGAATTGAATATTACACAAGACGTTATTAATAATATCGTGGAAAGCATGCCCCGAAGGATGCAATCTGTTATTTTGGCAAGGTCACACTCGTTATTAGGATTTTAAATTTTTAACTTCTAAAATTAAAAAAAAACTAAAAAAATCTCCTTGTCTTTATTATGGACCACTTCTTATTGTTTGGCTCGTCCAGACATAATACATCAATTTTATTGAATTAATCGAAAATTTATTAGAAAAATTGCCAGAATTCTCTTCACGCATTTACAAGATTGTAATTATGTAGTCTACGTCAAACAAATAAATTAATTGCATTGACTGATATCGGCATTGGAACGTAAATTTCCTTAGGTGCCCGTTTTTTTGCAAAGGAGAATATATTTTTTTAAATTTACTTCATGTACTTTTTAGGGTTCCGTACCAAAAGGGTAAAAACAGGACCTTTTTACTAACACTCCACTGTCCGTCTGTCTGTCACCAGGCTGTATCTCATGAACCGTGATAGCTATACAGTTGAAATTTTCACAGATTATGTATTTCTGTTGCCGCTATAATATCAAATAACATAAATGAAATCAAATAAAAAATAAAAGGGACATGTTTTTTTCGGCTTATGGTACGGAACCCTTCGTGTGCAAGTTTGCACTTGACCAGTTTTTTTTGTTCGTGCATTCATTTTTCAAGTTATTTGTTTACCTCAAATACAAGTCTAAATATAAATCAGTTTCAAGTACCAAGTTATAGTGTAAATAAAAAAAAAATAATAATAATAAATAAATGAAACTTTCACAGGACTGGAACCAATGTTCGAGACACCAAACTATGAAATTGCCTGGATCATGATGGTCTCCAGCGTGTTCACCATCTGCTTCATTTCGGCCAACGTCACCAGTTACCTGATTGTCATTATTGGCTACGCAGAGTCCCAAATGCTGGCCCTGAGTGATGAGGTCACCCACATATGGACGGACGCTGAAGAACATTACAACACTGTCGCTGGATTCGGAAATGATTTCCTAACCATCTATGATAGCAAAAATCAATTCATGAATGATCATGTCAGCAAAAACCTCATAGATATAATAAAACGCCATGCTACAATCAAGACTCTCCTAAACCAAATTGAAGATGCATGCAGAGGCCCTATAGCGGTTGGCTTCACTCTTTTAATTCTCGGTTTGATATCAGAACTGCTTGGAGGATTAGAAAATACAATTTTGCAGCTACCATTTGCGTTCATACAAGTTGGGATCGATTGTTTCATAGGCCAGCGGGTAATGGATGCAGGCGTTATGTTTGAGCAGGCTGTGTATGACTGCAAATGGGAGAACTTCGATAAGAATAATATGAAGATGGTGTTGGTGATGCTGCAGGCTTCGCAGAAGACTACTGGAATATCTGCCGGTGGAGTCACGCAGATGAGCTTCAGGTGCCTGATGGCGGCTTTGCGGGCTACGTATTCTGCTTATACTGCTCTTCGGTCTTTTATGAAGTGAGGTCGAAGACCTTGATAAGGCCTTAGGATAGAACAGTAGAAGATAATGTAGTTATCAGAAAATCTGACTTAGAAGCGCACTAAAGGTACATATACAGATAAGTGGCACCAAATAATGTTAGTAGTTTAGAAATATATCTATAGATAAAAATAAAGTCGTCACAAAACAGAGTTTTCAACTCTTATTTCCCCTGCATTAAGAATATTTTATTTTAAAGTTTAGATACTACAAGTATTTATTTAAAGTTTAGATAACATAGCTCACAAAAAAAAAACAATATTAGAAACTACTCTAAACTCTGGAATATGCTACCCCTTGACATCAAGAAGGCTGAGTCTAAATTTTCCTTTAAGCGTAAAATACGAAAACACTACTTAAAAGCTTGTCATTCTTAGATGTTCTTCGTCATGGTTATTATGAATTCTCTTAATCGGTATGATAATTATATTTCATATTTATTAGTTTATTATTTTAGCATATACATGTATTTTATTAGTATTATGTATATTATCTATTTTTTCCGAAATGTTAAAGTTGAATTTTAAATCTTATTTTTATTTATTGTACACCTACCACAGTGTAGTCTTTATAACCCAAAGGTTGACTGGTATAGAATGCCTTGATGCATTAAGTCCGCCCATGTACCACTATTGTGCATAGAGTTTAAATAAATAATTTTTCAATATTAACAATTCAATAATTGTTAATATAAATTAACTGTGGTATCTAAACTTTAAATAAATGCTTGTAGTCTCTTGTAGCACTTTCGGCCAAAACACATCTTAATTCGAAAACAGCACACAAGCCAGACAATACCAAAGAACTGTTGAAAATACAGCTGGAAATAACACAGTGGGAAAAAAGATCAAAAATTCCCAATAGGAATGAGTTCAAAGGAGGATTGGACTGGCGCTGCCAACAATAGAGGGTGGCATATCAATATTTGAGCTTACTCTGATCCGCAGAGACCGAATGGCTGAACGAACGACGGTGGCTCTCAATGGACTCATTCAGATCGTAATGAATGGGCTTTTTTATGTGTTTCATATTGTATTTGAGTTTGGGCACTCGACTTTTTTTGTTTGAGCTGAAAAGGATTTTTGGGGCATGTGAAGCTGATTTTTGTTACAGTTACAATGTACTGTTTTTTTTTTTATTTTTTTTTTATAATCTTTATTTATTTAGAGGCTTTTACCTTACAAAGGTACGTCAGCCTCATCGTACCCTTTAAATAACTAATATCTACTTATAATATAATTACTGATTACACGTACCTACCTTTAATTCTACAAATGTTATTATTGCGTAAGCGAGGGAGTTAGTGATGCAGCAATCATTTCATAAACCAGTTTCGCTTCTCCCGAATTTGGTGTACCTAGATAATATTCTAATAAAAGCCCAAACATCATACAAATTAAGTTTTAACTCCCGCATCACTATCTCCCTCTCTCTCCGGTTCTTTTCACATTCCACCAGCAAATTTTGGACGTCTTCGACTTTATTACACACTAGACAGTTAGGGGAATCGACTTTTTTCATTAGATATCCAATAATGTACTGTTAATTTCAACAGGTTCAGTCGTTGTGGGTACGTTGTTAATGGCGGGTTTCTGAATTGAGTATTAATTAACTTTAACCTTAATCCCAAATCGTGTGATCATGCAGATGAATTCAATAAGATACACTGATGCAATAAGAATAACTTTTCTTATTGCATCTGTGCGAATATATCTTTCAGGGGCGGGTGCTTAAATTGCATTTTAAATTCTCTTAATTTTGAAGCTTTTCGGCTTAACTAATAAGCCGATGAAAGTGTAAAAAATTTCGAACTCGCTTCTCTTCATGCTGTTAGCTTTTGTTAATAATATTTTATGACTGTTAGTTTTAATTTATTTTACTTTTCTGTTTGTTTTGTGCGAGTTCCTTTCTCTTCTAACTGTGGCTATTTTATTTTTTTAACCCGCACCTACCAAGCGAGAAGTTAAATTTTTAGGCAAATCCTATATGGCCCGGGGCGCCAAATCTTTAAACACGCCACTCAATACCAACAATTTAAAAGATTCAGATATCCTAACTGCTAGCCTAACTGTAAATAGTGTTGTTAAAAGGATACAAAGTTGCAAGTTACGAGGTCATTAGATAACTTATGAAATTAATTCAATTAGATCATTTATAAATATTATTTACTATTATACTATTGCTACAAGTGATAAACATGGAGATCAACCTAATTTGTTTATCATAACAATCTGCAAGTACAAAAAATAACATGTTCGAATGTCATTTCAACATCTTTGACAGTCGTTAGGGGTACTCAGAAGTCAGAAAATCTGACAGCACGCGGGGCAAGCCTCTGACAAAAGCGTTGCGTTGATTGGTGACAGCGTTTAAGGATTTTTCCCACCAGGACCTGCTTTAACTTTTCACACGGTCTAAGAGTGTGTTACGCCCAGGGCGGGAAATCTCGACATAGTTTCCAATCGCCTACTGACCGAATGCGGTCTTTAAGTCCTAAAGCCGCCCGTACACAGTCAATCTCGAACGCGATCCACGTATCAGATCATTTTGATCGTAGACCGCGTTCCGCCCTGGGCCACATTATTGTTGCCGTCCGCAATTATTTTAACAAATAACTAAAATTTACGAAAACACTTGACAAATGAGTAAATTAGCGAGCGTCGAGGGTCCTTGGTTATAATAAAATCTGAAATAGAAAAGTTGTCCGTCTTTGCTAGTTTCATCAAACAAAATGACGGGCTACGTCCTGAAGTACCTACGACTCAGCTGTATGTGTCTCGTTTGCACCACTCTACGAATACTGAGGACATCGTGGAGTACTTACGGGTGAAGACCAATTGGATCTTGAGGGTGGAGAAGCTGGAGGCGCGCCATAACACCAATTTCAAGGCGTTCGTAGTGCGCGTCCGCCTCATCATTTGGTGACCTTCCTCAAGGAAGAGTTTTGGCCGAAAGGTGTGCTGTATCGGCCGGCTACGCGACACCTCGCAGCGTCACACAACGCCGCACTCCGTGTTTTGTTTATCAAATATGTACTAGTTTATAGTTATGGTTTTTATAGTTCTATATGTTTTTTGTTTTAAGGGTCTTAGTTGCCTAAAATAAAAGATCTATTATTGGGTATAACTGATTAAAAAAATATATTAATTGCACGTTAGATAGCAATAAGATGATAATCTTTTTGAAATATTTTGTTTGCTGCAAGTCATAGAAACATTTTGAAAAAAATCAACCCTGCGAATGGTATACCTCGATGATTCTTTAATTCTTTATTGTACACCATAACAGCTTATATTAATTCACAGTGATTTAAATAGTTCATGTACAAAGGCGAGCTGAACTCAAAAATGAGTTTTCTACCAGCAAACCTTTGAGTGATAGTATTCTTATTTTGCTACTAAAGTTTTAATCGTTATCGTAAATTTCAAGTGTTTGGCATTTTAAAACTTCTGATGTGGGTATCAGAAGTTTTCAAATACCAAAAACTTGCTGATCCTTTAAATTTTAAATTTGAACAAATCAAAGCTATTGGTTGTGTGAATTCTGAGCTAAATGAAAATTTATGACGCCATATTATAGTTAGGAGTTTTTATTTTAAGTGTAATAATAAATAATAATAATATCTTGGGACAACTCACACACGGTCATCCGATCCCAAACTAGGCAGAGCCTGTGCTATGGCAACCAGACAACTGATAAACATACTTATATATTTCTAAATACATACATATTATAGACAAATTACACCCAGACACAGAACAAATGATCATGCTCTGAACACAAAGATTTGTCCTGGGTGGGAATCGGACCCACGACCTCCGGCTTAGCAGTCAGGGTCACTAACCACTCGACCAACAGGCCAGTCAGTGTATATAGTTAGTTTAGTATTCATTAAAACAGTTGTAAATATCCATTCTTGAAAGATACTAATGAAAATTATAATCAGTTTTGGGCACTTCTCTATAAGAATTAAAAAAAACACACATATTTTCAAAAAGTCTGCGTCATCCCGTCAGATATGAATAAATTCACTATCGGGACATGTAACACAATTGCGCGAAACATCCTTTGGCTCAAATCGGAGTTTTCAAAGGCGTCAGATTTGGAGAAAGCCCACAATTTCTCCTCAAATTTGCCTATTATTTTGCGTCAAGCCGCACCCGATGAAATCAAAATGAACGACTCTGAAGATCACGTTAAAAAAAACCGTTTTGGAAATCTGAAAGTGGGCCTCTGACCATAGGGCTCATATTTGAAACTCTTCACACATTTTTTCAGCATGCCGCATTTGCTTAACGATCAGCTTCTTGCTCTGAATAATATGGTTGCTCAAAAACCGAGCTAGCTCCTCCTCTAGTATGCCTTTTTTTTTAAGTATGGGAAATCATCAAATGACTTCTTCCGCTCTGGGTGGAGCGGAAGGGCGTGTCAGACTTTTACTGACTAAAACCCATCCGTGTTCCTTCTAAAGCCCTTTGTGTTCCAGGGCCGCGGTGACTCTTTCGCACAAATTCCTCAACCCTGCTAGGCCCTCTATTACGCCTACAACAGTTACCATATATTTTTATGTAGAAGGTCAATGACAATATCTGCCACCAAGAATGGGTCAATTCTATTCTTTGTTACTAATTGTTTAACAAATATTAGCATTACATTATAACAAGTAGTGTTAGTAGTTCAAGATAATATTTTTATCGCCGAGCATCCATTTACACCAGTCTACTTTATCAGAAGTGTTTGTGTGGTCGTGTAGAGCTAATTAAAATAAATATGGCCGCGTTTTTAGTTCGAGAAGTAAGTTGAAATGTTATTTATTTATTTGCTCTTATGCAAACAACACATTTTACGATTTAATGATTGTCGATTTGGCACATAAACGCTGTTAGGGCACCGCAACAAAACGAACGATGGCTCGCTGCTAAGTATGTAAGTCATAAGAAACATAAATACAAAATATTACAGCAAGGACATCAACATCATGCACAATGTATAAAATTATGCGAAATATCAAAATAAAATCTAAATAATTGTAATACAATCATAGTCTGCCTGCCTGCCTAGCCTTTTCCCAATTATATTAGGGTTGGCTTCCAGTCAAACAGGAATGAATACCAGTATTTTACGTGGAGCGGCTGCCTACCAGACCTCCACAACCCATTAACTGGGCAACACGGTACTCCTTGGCAAGACTGGTGTCAGATTCTGGTTTCTGACTATCCGTAACGACTACCAGAGATCTACAAATGACAGCCGGGACAAACAGCTTAACGTGCTTTCCGAGGCACGGAGGAATCTCGTTATGTTAAGATGGTCACCCATCCACAGAAAACTTAAAACATCTTTGCCCAAAAAAAGATTATAAATTTAATACCGTCAGCTCAAAATCAAAAGCTTTTACAATTATTAATTTAGGTTTCTTCCAAAGATTATTATCAAACAATGCCTAGTAAGTAAGACACCTGAAATTGCAGAGCTATCCGAAAATATAGTCTATTACTAACGAACCACCGGACTCAAAGAGTATTCGACAAAGACGCCCGAGACTGTGGGCCTTTGTAGATTCTAATCTCCTATTCCTTGGCTGATTGGAAACCAGGTGAATGGGACAGTGGCAAAGTTTCTGTTCCCTCGAAATTCAAGAGTTCGTTTCTATTAGGTACACTATTATTTGTACAACACTGACAGTTTTTCAGTGGGTGACAGTACTATAAACAAGTTTTACTATGAGATCAACCCTGAAACTATATTTTAAAAAAATGCGGTGCAGTCTTTGGGGACTGGCGATAGAAGTGAAAACTAAGTAACTTGTGAATCGTATCGTTGAGCTATTAGAATATTATTTTTGAATTTGGAAAGCGTTCGGTGACGGTGACGCGAGTTCCAGGATTTTTGTTCACCGAAAAGAAGTTTTCACTTCAATAAATCTACTGTTTATTGTATGAAACATTCGATTTTTTTTTCTGGATGTTCAGGAGTTCAGGGGCCCAATCTTCTGTGGCAACGGTACCCTAGATGGCAACACTGTTGTCTGTCCATCTCAACTATGTTATACCTATATGTATAGCTTCAGGTTTTAAAGACATTTCCATGCAGGTTTGATGTCATGGTAGTAAAGCACTCGGTAATGTCACGCTTCCAAATATGTAGGAAGACTGCATTGAAATACGCTTTCTATGTATTAAATACTAGTTTTGTCCCGCGTAAACTCATTCTCAGCGACTTATTATTAAATACTAGCTACCGCCCGCGGCTCCGAAAATTATCCCAAGGAAACATACTCCCGGGATTAAAACTATCCCGGGACTCAAACAATCTCTATACCAACTTTCATCTAAATTGGTCCAGCCGTTTGCGCGTGTAGAAGTAACAAACATACACACACACTCACAAACTTTCGCCTTTGTAATATTAGTGTGATGTGCTATTATAACTTCGTGAGTTAATCTTCTTTAACCAAACATACAAGCAAACAAATGGGGTGGATTCCTAAAAAATGTCTGTATACCTAGTACATAAGGGAGATTATCAAAAAAAAAAAATAGAGACGTATTCTTTCGTCACGTAAACAAAAAATGAAGATGTAACAGTGTGCTACAATTTCGCGTGACGTCACGTCTACGTACGTAGAAGTGACGTAATAAGGCCCCACTCCTGAACTCTATTGCATTTTATCATTGCCAATATTTATTGATTTAAAAAAGCAAAAAAAATACAAGTCAGAATTGACTAAACAGAATCATAATTTGTTTACACATGAAACATCCCTGTCTAATTTTCTAATTAATTTAATTCTCCCCTGTATAAATATTTCAGTGGTGTGTAATGGTGCCGCTGATCTTCCACCACCTGGCCATCGGGTTCGTGCTGTCCTACCCTGCAGTCCTCACTCCAGCTATCACGGGCAATGGCATGGTAAACGGGACTGAAGTGCACGCCACCAAAGGAGATGCCTCTTGGATTGGTAAATAAGGAGTATTCCCGTTAGAGCACCAATGTTTAGAGCAATTATTTTTGCATGGTGCTCTATCGAGAATACAATAAATGTTAAATTTTATCCTCTTTAAAGCACCAGGCGGGCATTAGGTTCTAGTGGTGGCGCTTATATTAAAACATATCGATAAAAATATAAATCAAAACTAAAACAATATTTATTTCAACTAGACCAATGGCACTTTTTAAAGACTAAAATTGTTAATCATTTTTGTACAGATACGCGACATCTTCGATGTTGTATTTTGGTGGATTATAGTCTATTCACTCTCACAAAGAGGGGGCCTATGTCTCAGCTGTGAAAAAGTGTAGCATCCCAAGAGCTCAAGTAGAAAATGTCTTCAGCTAAAGTACCCGCTGAACTGTATGTAGGGTCATAAGTATATGATCCTAATACTATAGAGGTATGCGGTACAGAGAGGAAAGGCCCGCATACCTCTACTGGGAGGATCCTCCGAACCAGACGGTTGTTGTATCTGGTGGGCTACTGCCCGATAGTTGATATTCGTTGTATATGATCAAATTGCACGGAGAACTTTGCTTGCGCGATACAGGATTTTGTTGGTAGTTCGTCGTAGATGGCGCTGCGGTTCTTTTTGTTGCCATACAAATTTCGTTTCTTATTTTTTCATGTGGCCGGCATTGATGCCGCAACAATTCTGTTAAAATTTTAATTGTACTAAAATCATTTCCAGCGGCAGCCTACAGCATGACAGGCGGCATAGGCTTCTTAATCCTCCCACCATTGATGCAGCTCTACGGAAGAAGATTCATCAACGCTACCATGAACCTCATTATCCTCCTAGGATAGATAATCATTGCTCTGTCTCCTAACGTCCCTACCCTCATAGCTGGTAGAGCCATCCAGGGTCTTTCATTTGGAGGCCTTTACATCTGCAGCATTTTAGCTGGAGAATACAGCCATCCAAAGCGTAGAGGGTTCTTCATCATCTTCAAGATTACAGCAACCAGTATCGGTGAACTGATCTGCCATGGATTCGGCTTCACCTTATCCTGGAGACAGATGGCTTGGCTAGCATCAATTCCACCTGCCTTAGCTGCTCTAGGAACTATAGTCTGGCCAGAAAGCCCATCGTGGCTGGCTTATAAAGGACGCTTTGATGAATGCGTAACTTCATTCGAGTGGATAAGAGGAAAAGACATGGAATCGAAGAGAGAGGTAAAAGAATTGATAACAGCACAACAGGAGTTGAGAAACATGAAGAGATTGAAGAAGTCGGGGTTATTGATAAGAAACTTGCAAGCAATGAAGTCTAAAGAGTTCATGAAGCCCTTCACAGTAGTGTTAATGCTAATAATTCTGACGCAAGTTTGTGGTAGACATTACTTACTGGCGTATGTGGTGCAGATAATGATTTCGCTAACAGGCGACAAATCTAAGGCGTATTACTACACAATAGGTTTAGATGTGATGAAAATTCTAGCGATTCTAACATCAAGTTATATTGTAAGAATAATTAAAAGACGTGTTTTGTTG
Organism: Mamestra configurata; assembly: GCA_002192655.3. Taxonomy (NCBI): domain Eukaryota; kingdom Metazoa; phylum Arthropoda; class Insecta; order Lepidoptera; family Noctuidae; genus Mamestra; species Mamestra configurata. The sequence goes on from NDFZ01004881.1 coordinate 144,249, forward strand.
TTACATACAGGAATGTTAGCTTGTATTTTGCTAACTTTAGTTTGTATCTTCCACTTCTTAGTACACACAGAAATACTAAGTATAACTTGGCTGACACCTTTGCTATTAATATTGTACAACATAGTATGTTACATTGGTGTTATACCAGTATCGATGGTTTTAAAAGGAGAATTATTTCCTATAGAATACAAGGGCTTAGGAACAAGTATTTTAGGCATATTCTATTCTCTATCAAGCATGGTTTTAATGAAATCAACGTCAGTAATGCTTGATGCTTTGGACACTCATGGAACTTTTGCAGTGTACCTGATTATTGCAGTTGCTTCGTTAGTGTGTTTGTACTATATTTTACCAGAAACTAAAGACAGGACATTGCAGGATATTGAGTTTGAGTTTATGCGTGTCATGTTGCCTAAAGATGATAATGGTTTTGAGATGAGTTCAGTTCCAAATCGTAATTTGTTGGTTCATAAATAAGTGGGTCTCGAAGGATGGTGGAATGCCTGGAATGTTTTCCTTCGGAATTGGTAGAAAGTAGTATAGAATTTTATGATAGAAAAAATAGGGGATATAAAAATTTTACCTTAACAGTAATTTCTAACAGTGAAGTAAATATTATTTTACTATGTTTTGACTGTGGCTTGCTCGCGTTTGAGTAGCCTGTAACCGTCTCCAGGATCCAAATTTTCTCTACAAAAATTGGTTTTGTGATTTATTTGTTGAAACAAACAAACTCACTTGCGCATTTATAATATTAGTTGGGATTATGATGGGAAATTATATTCCAGTCTAGACCATAGATAAACAAAATGTATCTTACCTTACAATTCTATCGCTGAGATAATAATTTCTTGGAAAGTCTACCTGACCTAAAAACCTTTCGGACTACAAATTATATTGTTCAAGGCCTCTAGGGTTCAGACTATCAAATTTTCAACAATAATTTGCAGAAACTAAACAAACACTATAGAAATCAGACACTTTAATACGTTTTCCGCTGAAGGGTCCCAAAGACCCTCGGAGAAGGATAATGAAGGGGCGTAGTGCCCCGGCTGCCCAATTAAGGGTTATTTAGCCTCACGACATTTGATATCTTTGCTAGAACTGGGCCATTGATAAATTATAGTTGTACTTTTGTGTTTGAACAAGAACTTTCATTTCGATTTTATTTATTTAAACTTTATGTACAATAGTGGTACATGGGCGGACTTAATGCATTAAGGCATTCTCTTGCAGTCAACCTTTGGGTTAAAAAGACCACACTGTGATAAAGGTGTATTTATTTATTTATTTATAAGGTTCACCCACAGCACATATATGGACATAGATACATTGAGTCTTATGGTAATATTCTAATATATATGCCAATTACGGGCAAACACAACATTGATAAAAACACGCCAGATTATTGATACACTACTACAAAGAGACACGACATAAAAACAATACATACAATAAAACGGAGAACATAACAGTAGTAGACCAGGGAATACATGTAAAACGAAGTTAACTTTTTGGACAACTGACTTGATCAGGAGACTTGATAGCACGTAGGGAAGCCAGGATTCTCGATTTAAATTTCGCCTTAGAGTCACCAAATATATCCGTCTCAGGAATGGACTCAATAAGTGAATTCAGGTTGTCACACATCTTCGCTAGTGGGGAATTGCGACCTATGTTGGTACGGGTAGAAGGGCGATGGAACAATCTGGTAAGGGGATACCGTGAAATGTTGTGCGGAACACTCAAATAAATGCGCGATAGTATTTCACAACAATCAATATGGCCGTTGACTAACTTGTAGAGGAACAAAAGGCTATGTATAACTCTTCGTTGATATAGTGAAGTTATATTGAAGAATGTCAGACGTTGTTGGTATGAGATATGCCGGGGGCCATAAAAGCAAGGTGTTTGGTGAAAGCCCGCTGTATGGTCTCTAGACGCTGGGAATGTATAGCATAAAACGGATTCCAAACAACGCTGGCGTATTCCAACTTGCTGCGCACTAGCGCATTATACAGAACGATTTTAGATTTTACAGATCTAAATCCCTGAGTAGGTATTCCTTTTTAGAAAACCTAGTAGCTGGGCAGAATTTTTAACACAACTATCTATATGTTGCCTAAAAGTTAATCCCTCATCCTAATGGATGAGGGATGTGGTGCGAGGTTCAGTGAAATCCGGGACCTCGGAGTGATAATTCACTCCGAGGTCCCGGATTTCACTGAACCTGGTAAGTGTTACGTTATTAATTTTGGTTCGCTAGGTTTTTTTCTTTCTTGAAAATTTTATATGAAAGCATTTTTTAGCGTACAACAATTCAAAATTAAATTTAAAATAAAATTTTGTTTCGGAATTTCATTCGATAATTGTTTTTTTATTTTTATTATATGACATCCCTTCAGGTAGTTTTTCTAAAATTTTCTAATTCTCAAATCAAATCACGAAAAACAGTATAATACCCATATTATTTGACGTTTTCGAACACGTGAAGTGAAAAATATGTTATACATATTTATTTCATGGTTAAAATTTAATATCTGCCCGCAATATCCTATACTAAATATATGCAATGTATCTGGTTACCGATGTCCGACGGTCCTTAGCGAAGCAATATGATCAATTTTAAAAAGAATCAATCTTAATAAGGTATTTTCCCCCCCTACTGTTTTGATTTACTGACTACGGGTACCCAAGTTACTCAGTAAAAAAAACAATTAAATGGCCGCCATTTCAAAACAGTAGGGGCAAAATGCCCTGGGCACGCCACTGCTGATTCAGCGGGAGGACACGCCCGGGTGTCAGCACTGTGAGGATCGGCCGGAGGACACGGTGGCGCATACGCTGGAGGTCTGCCCTCCTTGGGCTGAGCACCGCCGTGTCCTCGTCGAGGCGATCGGCGGCGGCAACTTCTCGCGTCCGACCCTGCTTAAATCCATGGTCCGGAGCGACGAGGCTTGGGAAGCGGTCACCTCCTGTTGACTGTTATGTGGCTCGCTGTCCCATCACCACCAGGCCCGGGTCGATGGCGCGTTGTGTTCCACGCGCGCCTCAAAAAGAAGCCAGCATAGGAGACGGGGCCCGCTAGGGCCAGAGCCTGCCTGGGTTGCGGAATTTGTTGCAAAGAGTCACCGAGGCCCTGAAACGCAAAGGGCTCTAGAAGGAACACGGATGAGTTTTAGTCAGTAAGAGTCTGACACTGCCTTCCGCTTCACCCAGATAGCCCAAAAAATCATTTGATGATTTCCCATCCTGAAGAAAAAAATGGGCAAATTCCTTATTATGGTGGATTTGTCGATAAAATTGATCATATCGCTTCGCCTTAACGAGTGGGACATCGGTGACCCGACACTTTGTTGGTATAGCTTCTATGATCAATTAATTCGTCCACCTCAATTAACATATCGCACATCTAGATCTAAAGGAACCTAGAAAATTCAAATTTTCATCCCCAAAATATAATTAAAATACAAGATTCCTACAATATCTTTCTTCTAGCTGCATTAACGCATAAATCTATACAGGAATCTCCTGCAATGTACAGGGACACAGTAATAAGTTTTTCGCCTTCTCTGACAAAAGTGCTTTTTTGAGTTAACCCTGTTTACATCTAGGTGTGCGATATTAAAATTTGGTGCAAGCAAGCTTAAAACTTCCATTCCATACATCTTTGTTTGTCGTCTTTTTAATATTCCATTCTAGGTCCTCTACTTCTGTTATAATTTGAAACAATGAAAAATTAAAAGTAGATCTGACGACAAAGTTAAAATAAAATAGAGTGAAAGTAATTAAAATAGAGTCCTAAATATAGAAGAACCTTCAAAAATAATGTTAAACATTATAATTGAATTGAAGTTAAGAAGTAACGTTTAATGTAGTTAAAAGTTTAGTAATTAAATTAATTAACGAATGAAGGCGTTTCTGTTAAATCTTTTGTTTCGCCTGTTGATTGTAGTTTTAATTATTTTAGAAGAGCCTTTGTCTGTAATTAAAATTAAAGTGGAATATGAAAACGAATGAAAATTAATTTTGGGATATTTTTAATATCTTATAAAAGAAAATTATTTCTTAGTGCTTTACCGACATTCTTTTGGATTTTTTGACTTCAACTAACTTTTTTTTTAAATATGGCTATAGATAGAGATTCAAAATCATGAATCTCTGTCACTATGTGTTTATGATGGAACTTTCCATTACTTTTTAGGAGTAAGTGTATGAGTGTGTGTTTGTGTTTGTTTTAAGTATCATGCGAGGATATGCACATGTATATGTCACCGGAAAATAGCAAACTCCGTAAGATTATAAAATAACTTGAGAGATTGTAAACTCTCGATAAATTGCCGCCAGTCTTTTGGGTACACTTCCAGTCGACAGCGATGCGGATGAATTTTTTGACGCCAAATTTTAGGGTTAATTTAGTTAGGAGTTTTTATTTTTATTTGTAGTGTGTATAGTTAGTTAAGTATTTATGGAATAAAAGAATACTATTTTACACATCAAAATTTGATAGGCTATAATTTCGCGAAGTCATTCCGGGAAATTGTGGATTATAATAAAATGGCAACCAATCAGAGCACAAGTCTACAATTTATCTGTTTTTATATGACAATTTATCGAGAGTTTACAATCTCTCAAGTTATTTTATAATCTTACGGAGTTTGGTATTTTCCGGGGACATATACATAAGGCACATCCGAAGACATTTTCAATCCATTATCACACTCTCAAGGAATCGTCCATCTTTCTCTCCATTCGTACCTACCAAGAAGAACGTATACTAGTTTTTCGTATATTATAGCTCTTTTCCATCACGAATAAGTACATTTAGTAAGAGCAATAAGAGAGAATAGTCGCTCAGCATCAGGTATTATTGTATTTCACATTTGCGTCGCCACTGGGGACCGCTGAAATCTTTGTGTTTTGGATTACGTGTTACAGAAAGCTGTGGAGTCGAAGGGAAATTTTGAAGATTTTTCTTAAGGATCTCTACTGGAAATTTGTATATTCCTGATGGGTCCATAATTATAATGTCACTTTTTATATACAACGTGTAACAGAATAAACGCAATACCTCTTAAGGGGTCATTGTACTCATCATTAGGAACAACTTTCATTATAAGTTCAACACTGAAATTTTGAAAAAAAAAACTGACTGCCCCATACATTTATGTGCGCATAACTTGACAGAATTTAATGAACAGCTGACTTTTTCGCGATTTCGGGGTCCCATGGTAAAAGTTATTCAATGAGTGAAATGACCACTATGACTAAGAGGTAGTGCCTTTATTCTGTTACACGTTATATCGTTCTGTAAGGTGTACGACGTTATAGGGTAGCACCATGCCATCACTTCCCGTGGGTGTCGTAGGAGGCGACTAAGTGACTCACCAGAGAATGGGCAGCAGCATTCTCTGTGTTTCTGTGTATTGCAACAGCTACACTGCGATCACCAACCCGCCTGCCAAGGGTGGTGATTATAGCAACCCCCCCTTGGGGGAGGCCTATGTCCAGTAGTGGACGTCTTTCGCCTGGTATGATGATATATCGTTTGTTTCCTATTATTATTGGCAGAGAGGGACAAATGCAAATAATGACTGTATTTATTTTCCCTAACCTATATTGTCCCACTGTTGGGCAAAGGTCCCCCTCATTGCTTTCCAACGCTCTTTGTGTTTTGATAATGACTGTATACTAAAAGGATTTGTGGTCAAAAAATATAATACAAATATATCTAACAAAGAATACAATCAAATTGATACTGTCTGTACTTAGGTACAAAACTTAGTTTGTTTTCAGACAACGCTAAATTAAAGAAGAAACAGTAAAGTTTAATCTTCCAGAAGTTTCTAGAATTTTATGATAATATTCATTGAAAATGTAGAAGAAAATATAGTCTCAAGTTAAATGTTAATGATACCTACTCGTTATCAATTTGGTCGGCCGCAATCAAGGGCTTTGCAGGATTTTCAATTGTAGAATTCTGAATAATAATTTTGGAGGAGCGAGTTTTGTTTCAGATTAGACTATATATATTATAATAACTAGCGATCCGCCCCGGCTTTGCATGGGTGCTATAGAGATAACTATTTGTTTTTATTTGTCCATGCTTAACACAAACATTTCTCGTTCAAACTCAAACTCAAAGCATTTATTTCAATTAAACCATTACAGGCACTTTTGAATTGTCAAGGTCGGTCTGTCCAAAGAGATGAAGCTATTTGCACGTTCCAAAGCGTAGATCTCTATGGAGAAGAACGTGCAAGAAACTCCACGGACACTCTTTTGAATCAATGTTTTTACAATGATGTGGTTACATCATTCTTGTGAAAATTAAACAAACATATGTGAGAACGATGTAGAAAGACTTGCACGATCAAGCGTCCGAAGTAAAAACAAAAAAGCAACATTTAAAACAACAAATAATTAAATTAAACCGTGGCGGTTCATCGCGCTTTCTATAGATTAGGTTAGTAAAAACTTTTTACAAAAAAATACAACTGACTTCCAAATAAAAAACACTACAAAGTATAAAATAACTTTAATTTCGGCAGTCGGTTTTTTTGTAAAAAGTTTTTTATTTCACTCTTTGGTGGTCCACGTGTGCTTACCCCTTCACAGCGTACCGGCGTGATGATATGTTAGAACGGGTGTAAACAATAGACAGACATGAGATTTCAGCAATCCCAGTCCAGTCCATGTTATCATTTATTGAGGAGTTCCGTTGCCTATCTCCGAAGTTCTTGAACACCCACAGCCACCAGTGCATTGAAGGAGATTCAACGCTGAATCGACGATTCAGCCGCATTTATGCAAGATGGTAATAGGAAGTAATGAGTATGTATGCAAAGCCTTAGAGTCTATTTAGAATATTTCACATTAATATTGTCGTCATCGTCTTCACTTTCATTAAAACTTGAAGATTCTTCTGCAAGTTTAGTTTCTTCTTCAAGTAAGAAATAGGTACCTAAATACTGCCTCAAACAAAACTCGTCTCCACACCTTTTTCGTCCTTCACACGTAGTATTTTTCGCTGACACTAATGTATTCGCAAAGGTCGCAGGCCACCTGACCCCGAGGGATCACACGGGAATAGCCGCGAAACATACGCTGTTGTGCGAAAAATGCGCTGCTCTGCGAAAAATGCGTTGCTCTGCGAAAATCCTGGCCCACCAAATATTTGAATTTTATTACAAGTTTCGCTTTGTCATGCAGTCTTTAGTTTTGTTTGTTTGAAAATTAGGAAAGGTAAGCGAAATGTTTGGGGTTGACCTTGGAAGTTTCTGCTTGTGTAAAGACTTTCTAAATGTTATTCCGGATTTCCGTAATTTCAAGCGTATTGTGTGCTCTGAACCGACATTACGTTCATAGTATTGTTACCCTTTAACTTGCGAAATACAGTTTTCTCTAATGAATTGATAGGTTAATCTGTATGTTTATTACACGAGGCGATAGTGGCTAAATAACTACAGATGTCAGTTCGATCTTTGAGGTTAAGCGACACTTGCCGCGGTCGCTCCGTGGATGGGTGACCATCCGCTACATGACTAGTGACTTCGGAAAGCACGTTAAGCCGTTGGTGCCGGTTGTCATTTGCTGATCTCTCTGAGAGTCAGAAGCCAGAAAATCAGATTTCAGGAGATAGGCAGTCGTACTCAGTTGAATCGGGTAAGACTTGAAGTCGACCCCAATATTAATTAGTAATTACACTTATCGTTACATTTTTCTTGAGCTAAAGTTTCTTAATTCTAAAACACTCGCATAAAATACAACTACTTGTCATAAGTATTAATTTCTTCAAATATTAATTTCTTAAGATTATTAATTAACTATTTTATCTTATCTTATTATTTGTTATTATTTCGATGTCCTGTGAGTTCTTCCCCTCCCTTTTCACTCCGTTTGTTTATTTATTAAATAATTATCTTAAGAAATTTACATTAGAGGTACAAATTAAAAGGCGATCCCGTTTGAGCTTGAGGTTAGTGATATATTCTGTATTAATATATAAAATACTCTATTTTAAATAACTCTGAAAACAAACCGAATATAATTAAAGTAACATAGCGTTGTCCGGTGTCGATTGTAACTATTTTCCACGTGGCTGCCACGCTGACTTGCTATCTGTTGTGATACGGGAGCTAGGATCCGACAATTTATAGTATGAAAATCAAGAAAGTGAATTTTTCAGTGTGCGTGGATGCCCAAATCCGAAACTATGAGGAATATCGAAAAACACTGACAGGAGTCTCGAGTCCGATTTTGATGAAACCTAAAACTGCATTATTCGTTTTTTATTCATAATCCGTTTTCCTAGCCAGAAATCGAACATGTCGATATTGAAAAAGTTCTAAACTGATTACCTATGATATTTTTTCGCACTTTTAGTTTTCATCAATAGTCAATAGTCAAAGCATTTATTTCAAATAAACCATTATCAGGTACTTTTGAATTGTCAAAGTCAGTCCGTCAAAAACATGAAGCTATTTGCACGTTCGCAAGCGTTCGCGGACACTCTTTTAAATCATTTTATGTTTACAAAAATCCTGGTTACATAAACCTTGTTGCTTCTATATATGAGAACAATGTAAAGAAAGAAAAAAAACAATTTATAGTATGAAATATTAAAATGAGGCAGTGGCAACCAAGGGATGACCAGTCTCCACTGACGGCGCCCGTTCACGAACATGACGCGTGCATCAGCACCATTCAGCTCAACCATTTTGAAGGGAACTGAATGATCCGATACACGCGCCACCATCAGCGAGACATTGGAGTGAGCATGACACACCCTCAACTGCCCCTGCTATTTCATGTCAAACAAGGAAACTATCTATTAACATAATGGTCCAGGGTTCTCACATTTACAGAACTTGAAATAAAAATTGCTTCTAAATTATATAAAACTATGAATATCAATCTGAAAATACAGAAAAAGAAAAGTTTATTCCAAACATAATATAAGATTATGCGGAATAGTATTATTATTAGACATAAAAGAGGGTGAGCATCTCTTCCAAATATAAAACCTAACTAGTGGAACCAAGCGGCTGAGGCTGTGGAGCAGGACCGGCATTTAGCCAAGCATTTTTATCAAGGATATAATCTTCCAGTTTATAATATGCCTGTCTACATAGAGTGCGTTTTATGCATGTTTTAAATTTTTTCTCATTCAGTTCGAGAATCTCACGTGGTATTTTATTATAAAACTTAATACAATATCCCATAAAAGAAGTGTGTACTTTAGCCAATCTGAATCGGGGTTGATCTAATTTATTCCTATTTCTAGTATTAAAATTATGCCTATCACTAATCTTATTAAAAAGATGAATATTTTTCCGAACATACATAATGTTTTCGTATATGTATTGACAAGGTACCGTCATGATGTTAATATCCTTAAACAGTTCCCTTAGGGAATCGCGCCGACCAAGATGGTATATGGCTCTGATGGCTCTTTTCTGCAGAATAAATATAGACTCGATGTCTGCAGCTCGTCCCCATAATAAGATACCGTAAGACATTATACTATGAAAGTAACTAAAATAAACCAGCCTCGCGGTATCTATATCAGTAAATTGACGGATTTTTCTGACAGCATATGCTGCTGAACTTAGCCGTCCTGCAAGAGATGTTAAATGAGGACCCCATTGTAGCTTTGAGTCAAGCGTGATCCCTAGGAAAACCGTGTCTTCGACGAATTCAAGTTTCTCTTTGTCCAATACTATGTCGCAAGTATTACTTTTGACATTCGGTAAAGCAAATCTGATGCACTTAGTTTTTTTCCCATTTAATACTAAATTATTCGCAGTGAACCAATTTTGGACCTGCTGTAGCGCATTATTTACGTCGTCAAGACTTGTAGAACGTCTATCTATCTTAAAAATTAAGGACGTATCGTCAGCAAATAACACCATCTTTGGTTGGTTTTTTAAAAGATGGAGTAAATCATTAATATACACTAAAAAGAGGAAAGGACCCAATATTGAGCCTTGTGGTACCCCCATTTTGACTTTTAAACCCCTTGAATTAACACCGTTTATTTGAACTTGCTGCTGTCTGTCATTTAAGTACGACTTCACTAAACTGAGAGCAAGATTACCTAGTCCGTAATGTTTTAGTTTTAGGAGCAAGGTTTCGTGATTTACGCAATCAAATGCCTTGGAGAGGTCACAAAAGATTCCTATGGCATCTTGCGCCTCTTCCCACGCTGTATATATGTGTTTTAACATTGTGACACCAGCGTCAGTCGTACAACGACCTTTGGTAAACCCATACTGTTGATCGTGTAAGATTTTATTGATGTTAAAATGAATGAGCATTTGATTGAGCATCACTTTTTCAAATACCTTGCTGAAAACCGGCAATACGGATACAGGTCTATAATTATTGGCATCTTTACTGTCACCGGATTTAAAAAGTGGTATAACCTTACTATATTTCATTATATCCGGAAAGACTCCTTGGTCTACACATAAATTGAATATTAAAGCCAAGTATGGTGCTATGGTCTCAATTATGGACGTGCACACTTTGACAGACATTCCCCATAAGTCTTCGGTCAATTTGATTTTGATTTGCCGGAAAGCTTTTATAACCGTCATAGGGTTGATATGTTTGAATTGGAATTCAACCGTACAACCTGGAACGTTTGCTCTTAATAAATTAAATGATACCTCGGGTGAAGAATTTAAAGCTTCAGTAGTTCTTGATGGTATTTCGGTGAAAAAATTTACAAATTCTTGAGCTACTTCTAAATTAGAGCTTATGGCACCATGTGCAGTCTCCAGTAAAAAATCAGTGTTTCGTACTTTATTCCTACTAGTTTCATTATTGATAACTTTCCAAACTGTCTTAATTTTATTATCTGCCGATTTGATCTTATTGCTAATGTACAGGGCTTTAGCTACTTTGCAAGTATTTCTGAAAACTTTAGAATATTTGTTTACATACATACTAAAGGTTTCTGTGTTAATGAAAGGCTTAAGGCCATATAACTCATATAGTCTTTCCCTACTTATCCTAATACCTTTAGTCGCCCAGTCACTAAATATAAACTTAGGGGAAGTATTTTTAGACTTCTTTTCAAAAGTTGTATTGAATTCCTTTAGTACTACTGAAAAGAAATTATCATAAAACTTATTTGCGTCCTCAATATTATGGCCTAGAACATTCAACTTATTTTGTAAGGTAACATTGAATCTAGCTAGTTTGCCTGTTGTAATTGGCCTATATTGTATTTGAATTTTTTGCAAGGCTGCTTTAAACTTAAATGTTACCAATTGTCCGCTATGATCCGACGGAAGGTAATTAACTATGGCTTTATCTAAATAATCACAATCGCAGAATACATTATCGATACAGGTTGAAGAAGTTGGTGTTACCCTAGTAGGTTCAGTAAAAACATTAGACAAATTAAATGATTTAAAAAGGCTTAAAAATCTGCTGCTATTTAAATTATTTTCTAAAATATTAATATTAAAATCTCCGCAAATAATCGCGGATTTGTTACCTGCTGCAAGTTTCGCAAGGATATCTTCCATAGTTGACTCAAATAAAGTAAAGTTTTGAGGGTTTGGGGGTCTGTACACGCACACTATAACATGCTTATCCAGCTCAACACAGGACAGTTCAATACAATGTTCCACTGACAAGCTGACAATGTCATTACGTTGCTTAAATTTTAAGCATTTTTTCACTAAGATGAGGGAACCACCGCGCAACATAGATTTGCGGTTAAAGCAACTGCCTACACTATAATTTTCATAACTAATTTGCATCTGGTAATCTTTCAACCAATGTTCACTAAAACATACAATGTCAAACATTGTTTTCTCTAAAAACATTTCTATTTCTAATATTTTGGAAGAGATACCTTGAATATTTTGATGAAATAATTTCAATGTATGCTGCTGACCCCCTTTTTGATATGTATCTAACTGAGAGCAAGAAGATACCTTAATGTCTGTAGGTATAACTAATCTGTTATTGGTAACTTCTGTTGTCTTATAAACTAGTTTAAATTAATATCAGGAGTTTGCCCTAAGACTTCAACATCATCACTTGGCAGTGAGATGGAACTACATGTGGCCTCCACGTTAACAAATAATTTTTCCATAGTGATACATGGAACCTCCTTCGTACAATTTTTAAAAGAATTTATAGCTATAGTGCTACAGTTATTTTGGCTCACCACCTGATTCTTAGTAATATTACTAAACATTGTGGATTTAATTACACAAGACTTCGACATACTACTTATGTCTGAGTTAATATGATAAGCTAATAGCCTAGCTATTGTGTGTCTAAAACTAATTGGCAGATACACAGTATCCCTGGTCGATTTTAAATGATCCACAAAAATATTTGTGTCAAAAAACATAAACATAAACATCAAAATCAAGATCGAGACTCCTTTGGATTTTTTTCGCTATTGTGGCGGTCTGTGATCATAAACCAAAGAGAAAGAATAATAATATTAGTATAATATAATCGTTCTCCAAAACTTTACTACCCGGTGGTTTTCTTGCTAAAATAACAAAATACGAACCCTGGATTTTAAACAAAATATTTTATTTTGTTCCAAATCTACCTACATGTTTCGATAAAATCGTCTTAACTTCTGTGACATAAATTAACTTGTAATTGTGATTAAAAGTGACTGGAAAATGTAAACAAAATAAAAGTAGGTTTGACACTGTGCATTTTGGCCGAAAACGCATAAAAGCCTAACACTGACCGGTTTTATCCGGATGCCTGGCAACTGTAAATGTGTACTGTTCTGTATACTTGATATTCTCCAAAAACTGCTCCGTTGGTCAAGCGAAAGCCCTGCCAGGATTGCGGAATTTGTTCGAAAGAGTCACCGCGGCCCTGGAACGCAAAGGGCTTTAGAAGGAACACGGATGGGTTTTAGTCAGTAAGAGTCTGACACGCCCTTTCGCTTCACCCAGAGCGGAAGAAGTCATTTGTTGATTTTCCATCATTCACAGATAAAAAAAAAATGGTCTCGCGGAAGCGCGACTGCCGATCGTGGAGTCCTGGGTTCGATTCCCAGGTCGGGCAAAAAGTGTCATTGTGCTTTTCCAGGAATTTCTCAGTGGCAGCCCGGAGTTTGGAAGTTGGTGGTGTGGCACCCGCGTGCCTCGGAAAGCACGTTAAGCCGTTGGTCCTGCGCCAGATCTCTCTCCGGTCGTGTCGGCTTGCCGTCCCATCGGAATATGAGAGTGATGGAAGAGTATAACATAACAAATAAGCACTTATTGTATAGTACACCTTGTATAGCATAACATAAATAATATAAATTAACACTTATTTGAGTTAAGGTTTGTATTTGAGTTCGAGGAATCCAGGAGTGATAACAATATTTGTGTTAATTAGTATTCTATTATATAGTCCTCCTGACCAATTTCGGCCATGGCGGCCAATCTCAACCGAGACTAGCCATCGCGTGCATCGGCGCGGGATATATTATAGTGCACCCATGTTTGCGCACACACTTGTGTCACTTATCTCGGTTGAGAGTGGCCGCCATGACCGAAATCGGTCAGGAGGACAATATTCTCCAAATAAATAATAGGATCTCCGAAAATCTGTGATCTTTTTCATAAAGACCGCACCGATCCCAACCAGATAATAATATACGAAAAAACTTGCCCAAATGCATTCAGTAACCATGGAAACTTCCTAAAGAAACATTTTGTTTTCTTTTCTTTTCCGTTCCCTTTTCCTTCCTGCTTATTTATAAGCTTATTATCGGAAAGTTTGTTATTTCATACAGTACTAGTTGATGCCTGCGACTTCGTTTGCGAAGTTGTCGGCTTCAAAGAACAAAAACTTTTATGCAAAGTTCCCTTTCCCATTTCTTCCCCTTATATCATTGTTATTATTAAGTATAGTTTAAATTTCCAGAAATCCTTACTTAGCAGATGCTCACGTTGTAAAACAAAAGCTACAATTTAAATGCGTGCCAAGTAAAATATGTTAACTTCTAATAAAATAAACCCACTCTATACCGAGGTCCCCAAAGAACAACGTTTTAAGTTCCAAAATAATTGTATAATTATTTTGGTTTACTCATCAGAATAATTGTACGTGTTGCATTTATATTCTTTTTGCCTACCAAAATGGATCACCAAATCTTGTTTTCCTGAAATACAATGTTACTTCTGTTACTAGGAGAACTTGGATGCAAGAGCGAGCTAAGCGAGCTTGGGACTTGGGGCACCCCGACTCGGACAGATTAGGTTAGAAGGGGATGGCGGGGTCTAGTGAGTGAGCAAAGCGAGCGAATCAGACCCCACTATCTCCTTTGTGGTTGTTTTTTTTTTAAACTACGACTTCGGCTTCGCCTTTTGGTGAGCATTTATCCATTCTGGCAGGTATTTCGAATTTTTGTTAGTAAAATAAGTACTTTTCTGGTAGGCGTTTAAACACAAGCCTAAAATAAACCTAATTTCCACACCTTCGTATACATAGTTTGTTTTGGCTGTGCGTTGATAGTGAGTCAATTTTATAGGTATAGAAGGTTTGTTTCATACACGGCCCTTGTGTGAGCACGTGTGTGGAACCGATTCTAAATTTTGAGCTAGTGTAGCAACTGTGAAATTTGGGATAGTTTTTGAGACTTGGCGATATGAGGAAAAATTATACAAATTAGGATAAGGAATTGTGTTACGGGTGGATGGATTTTAACTTTAAAATGAAAAACCGTTGCCATTCAAATTACAGTTAATTTTAAACCGTGATGCTTGGCGCCTATTGGCCTGTGGAAATTAAATAAAAAAAAGTGTGTGGTGGAGTGTGTCTTGTATATACACACATACATAATGTCGAAGTGAAAGGTGCGCAAAGGACCGTAACGCCTCACTTTTAGTTAACGCTAGATTTTACTCCTCATAAAATTTTCATACCGCGGGCTAAATATGGAAATCGTTTCTTAAGGAGTAGACTCCAATATTGTTTTTACCCATCTGTTGTTCTTTTCTGATTAAATAAGTTGCGGGACCGCAGACAGTGCAATCGAATATCCAGGCCTCGTCGAGCTTCTTTGACTCTTGATTCTCAAGAGGCTCTCAGGAGTTACAGTGATTGGGAACAGTGAAGCACACTGTTCCCAACCGCTGCAACTTTTATGGGCTTTTAACTGCGTCATTTCCAGTCTCACTTATGGGTATCGTTTTACCCCGTTACTGTATTGAGGAGGCCAAAGTCATTTCCAACCAGTCTCGCTAATGGGTATCGTTTTACCCCGTTACTGTATTGAGGAGGCCAAAAAGGCATCGTTGTATCCGGGTAGACTAAAAAACAACAATATTTCTCAATAAGTACATCAAGCTATTAGTATGAATTACTGACGCTCATGTTAAGAAAAAGAGTAAAAATTTTGAACGCATCACCATTTGCTCACAATTTTCAGCGGCCATAATAGCAGATGCAATAGAAGAACAATGGCGTCACACACACACACAGGTTCGCACACTGTAAAACTTAAAACGATTTTTTTTTTTTTTTTTTTTAAGGATGGGCAATCATCAAATGACTTCTTCCGCTCTGGGTGGAGCGGAAGGGCGTGTCAGACTCTTACTGACTAAAACCCATCCGTGTTCCTTCTAAGCCCTTTGCGTTCCAGGGCCGCGGTGACTCTTTCGAACAAATTCCGCAACCCTGGCAGGCTCTGGCCCTAGTGGGCCCCGTCCTCTATGCTGACATCTCTTTGAGGCGCGCGTGAAACACAACGCGCCATCGACCCGGGCCTGGTGGTGATCGGACAGCGAGCCACCCAACGCTCGCCGTCCGCAGGCCCGCGCCTACGGTGGCCGGGGATCGCCCTGCGACTCCCGACGCCCGGGGCGTCTTCTCCTGTTGCGGCGGTTGGGGCGAAGGCCTTGCCTTTCCCTCGCGCGGCCCGCCTCCTCCTTCGCTAGCATTACTGCTTCGCAGAAGGAGGTGACCGCTTCCCAAGCCTCCTCGCTCCGGACCATGGATTCAACCAGGGCCGGACGCGAGAGGTTGCCGCCGCCGATCGCCTCGACGAGGACACGGCGGTGCTCCGCCCAAGCAGGGCAGACCTCCACCGTATGCTCCACCGTGTCCTCCGGGCGATCCTCACAGTGCTGACACCCGGGCGTGTCCTCCCGCTTAATCCGAAACAGGTACCTCCCGAAACAGCCGTGTCCGGTTAGTACCTGCGTCAGGTGGAAGGTGAGGACGCCGTAGCGCCTCTCCAGCCACTCCTCAAAGAGGGGTCTTATCGCCGCAATTGTGGCGTGCCCAGCGCTGGGTTGCGACAGTCGCCGTTTCCATATCGCCATGGTATCCTGCCGGAGCTCCGTCCGCCGCGTAGCAATTTGCCGCGGCAGCGGAGTTTCGCCCCGGCGAAGCGCCTCCAAGCGCCACGCGTAAACGTGCGCGAGGGCTCTCGCCTCCAGATCCCATGGCGTTAATCCGTTAAACTTAAAACGATACACATTTAGCATAGAATCAAAACTTTACCTAGCTCCCGAACTAGCGTAATAATTGCACAGTACAGCGCGGCTCACTTTGACCAATTTGCCAGCGAGCCCCGCCCCCCGCACTTCACTCCGCATGGGATTGCATCGTGGCTAGGACTTAATTGAGCGTATAATAGCGGATATCTCCTAAAACACATTGGACGAGAACGGACGACGGGTTGAAATGTTTATAAATGAAACAAATGGACGGGAGCGTTTGAGGGGGGCCTTTTGTTTTGGTAAACAAATTAGGAGGGTTCAAATGCAAGGGACGGCTGTGTGTGAGTGTTGCTGAAGTTCTCACTAAGTCGGGTTGAAACGTGACTCGAGTTGCATATTAACAAAAATGTATATGAAAAAAAAAATGTGTTGGTATTGTAATATGCTGTAACTAGCTTTGTAGTTCTGTATGGTGTCGGACGTAAAAGAATACCATCCCATCACTTCCCGTGGGTGTCGTAAGAGGCGACTAAGGGACTCACCAGAGAATGGGCAGCAGCATTCTCTTTGCATTGCAACAGCTACACTGCGATCGCCAGAGTGGCGATTATGGCAAACGTCCCCTTTGGGGGAGGCCTTTGTCCAGCAGTGGACGTCTTTCGGCTGATATAACTAACTTTTGCCCGCATCTTCGAACTCGCATATCCCGTTTTTTCCCGTTCCAGTAAGAATTTCGGGAAATCCTCTGTTAGTGCTCTCCTGCGGAGTGTAGGGAAGCTAGATACCAATTTCAGCTTTCTACGAACATTAGTTTCGGTCACTCAGTTACGGAAAAGTTTAATATTATACTAGCTTTTGCCCCCGACTTCGTTCGCGTGGAATAGTTACTTGGGGCAGACATATTTATTTTAAGATTATGAAGTTTAGTAAAGTTTCAGTCAATGCTAGTGAACAGAGAAAGAATAGATAGATATAGATAGTTTAACAAATGTTCGATGTGATTTATTGACATGAAACAAACACTAAATGTTAAGTGAAGCTTACCACAATGTATTAGTGAAAACCACATCTTAATCGGATAAGTTTCTGAGCTTAGCGTGCACAAACGCACAGATCAACAGACAAATAGATAAACAGATAAAAATTCTAACTATCATTGTTTTGGGTGCTATTTGCGTTGATAAAGGTCCCAATAATGTTTTTTCTCATATGTCTTGCATGTACAGACAGCGATCCGTTACATTTTTATTAAATGTATAGATATGTATAGAAGATTGATAGGTAAATTAATTAGCAGTCTACAAAAACAAACCTAGACCCAGCTCCTCACTAAAATGTCATAAACCATAGAGCATTTTGAAATCCGAATAGCAGTAGCTCCCTGCTACCAAGCAGTAAATAATAGCGTCTTCATTCTAGAACAATAAAACCTTTTCCAACCGAATTACATGAAAACTAAAATTCCACAATATTGTATCAAGAATTCCAGCAATTCTAGAAATATACCAAACAAATGGCGTCTCCAAAGCCGCCCGAAATAAAATATGTTTTCGGTTCAAAACTTACAAAGCTATATATTTTGCCGGTTGCCTGAAACTCAGCTATTTGTCGTTGACTTGATATATAAACAAGTTTCATACGGTTTCTTGGAACTAAGTGCCGTGCTCAACTAAAGGCTAAAATGTAGGGAAAATAATATGACCGATATTTCCAGCAGCTCTCTTTTATTTCTCGGTAAGAAGCCTTAGAAGGAACAACTGGGAAATGTCTTGACAATACATTGGTTCTTTATATAATACTGTTTTTATAATAGAACTAACGGACGTCACGCGGTTTCACCCGCATAATTCCCGTTCCCGTGGGAGTACGGGGATAAAATATAGCCTATGTTACTCGCTGATAATGTAGCTATCCATTGCTGAAAGAATTTTTCAAATCGGTCAGTTTATTCGTTACATACAAAAATACAAATCTTTCCTCTTTATAGTATATTTCTTAATTTTCATTTCTTAATTTGTGAAAGCGGAAAATTAAATGTAAATTTTGTTTTTAAAATTTTTATTGTTTTAACTATTTTTTCGACTATATTTTCGTATTGACTATAATTATGTATTTGAATTGACTATAATAATAATTTTGACTATTATTTAATTATTTTCTAATTAAGTATTTTAATCTATTTTGACGCCGAATATGGCAAAACATGTTGAACCAGCAATGTTTTACTCATTTCCAGCCATACGTGCATTTCTATGTATCATGTCACACATGTGTATAAATGCATCATTATCAGGCCATACTACCGCTGACAGGATGTCACTTATTTAAGGCCTCTGGATTCTATTCCCTGGTCGGACAAAAAGTGTTAGAAGTGGGTTTTACCATTAGGCAATCGCAGTAGCTGCCCGAAGTTTGGAAGTTCAGGTGGTGTGGCACCCCATGCCTCGGAAAGCGCGAAAGGCCGTTGGTCCTATGCTTGATCTCTTAGTAGGAGAGCTGGTAAACATTTCTGGGTAGGTGTTTGAGGCAAGCTGAAAATTTGTCCTATACTTCTCCTATAATACCCTAATACAGAACTGCACACCTGGCTGGGGAGAAGCGGGGGATTTGTTTGTTTGAACGCGCTAATCTCTGGATCTTAAAATTCTTTTTGTATATGATAGCCACATTCAGGAAGGCTATACGGGGACGAGAAAAAACGGGATATGCGCGTACGAAGGCGCGGGCAAATGCTAGTGTTTTTATATTTATTTAATGCGATATGATATGTTGGGACCCTTCTCATCCCATGACCGAATGCCAAACTTTTATATTCCCTGAATAACCTATAAAATAACTAGAATCCTCTAAGAATAATTATTAAATCGTATAAAAAACCATATTTGTCGTACTTGCGCCACAGGGACCTATTGTAGCAGAGCCAAGGACGTGTTCCTATTGTTTCTTTCTTTCAAAAGAATTGGGGAAGCGTACGAAAGAAAGCCAAAGTACACTTGATACATGATATCTCTTGCCGCTAACGAGTGCTCGTAAGACAATCGAGATGAGCCTTCAAGAGAAAATATGTCAGTACTTTGTCAACAAACCCTAGGTGTTTAGAGTGTAGAGCTCCTTGTGTAGTAAAGGGCTCTTACAATTTTATAGCCACCTTTATCTTCATGAAGTCCTTACGAGTGCCGCATATAACTTGAGAAAGACACCACATGTGTGTCCGCGCCATCCAACACCGAATTTTCAGAACGCCACATGTGCGTTTGCGGCATAAGTTGGCACATTATTTTAGTGGCTAATAAAAATTGCTTTGAGTACCCGGGCCTTCTCGAAAATCATGAATTTATCGTATCACAATCCTATATAGTGAGTTTGAAAAGGAGATACAGCTCAATTTCCAACATATTACTATAAGGTGTTTCACTGAGCAAATATCATAGAATTCACACAATTTTTGAAATTATTTTAATTTAAAAAGAAAAGCGATCTTTTGAAATTTAATACAACATGAATAATTTAGATTTTTAAATTATCTAACCATTAGTCATCATCTGCCTAGCTAGCCTTTTCCCAACTATATTGGGGTCGGCTTCCAGTCAAACCGGATTCAGCCGGGGCGGGCCACTAGTTATATTATAAAGGAAAGATACGCTCGCAGAACAGATAATCGATGGGGCCGAAAAGTTGTGGAGTGGCGACCGCGTACCGGAAGATGCAGCGTTGGTAGGCTCCCACAAGGTGGAGCGTGGACCTGGTGAGGGTTGCGGGTCGCCGATGGATGCGAGACGCATAGGACCGGTTGTTGTGGCGACACTTAGGGGAGGCTTATGTGCCGCAGCAGTGGCTCATATGATGATGATATGATGTCTATCTGGCATTTCACAGTAGAGCCCGGAGCCCTGGAAGTTTGCTCTATTGATGGCAATAGGTTCGCTCCTATTTCATAAGATGTGGGCGTACTAGGTGGGGACACTACTGGAGGGTGAGACAAGGGCGAGAAGTTACATTTTCTGATTAAAACATAGAGGAAAAACACGAAATCAAACAACCAAAAACGTATTTGTCCTTTTTTATTAATATTATTTACAAATCTAATCACATCCTTTTGTTCATCTAAATTATACAATTAGAATGATAGAAGTGCTAAATTAAACTATCAATCTCATCTGAGCAAAATTAATTCACACTATGTTCAAGATTCAATATGTAGGAGGCCATAGCTTACAGAAAAAACTTTTTTTTATTGTTATTACGTTTTAAAAATAAGTATACTTTTAAACCAAAACATAACTTTTTTTTTAACAAAACATTTTTTGTTTCTTTTTTCTATTAGAAATATAAAGACGATTTTCTTCTACGCGATCATAAAAATAAATTGTTCTTGTAAAATCAAGATTTTAGTTTTTTTTTAACCTTCAAGGCGACAAATAATGGAATGGTCATCAATGAGATCATTTTAATAAAAAAATATTTTTAAAAGTTACGTACATAGTGTGATTTACAAAGATTTATAAAATATTTCATATTAAATTAGGTCATGCTCTTTACTGTTTATTATTAAAATACTTAGAAGTTAACAGAGAACGGAAACTTGTAATAATTTTCAATACTTTATTACAAAATAATCTTAACTGATATGGCGGAGCCAGTCCGAAAACTTTCTTTACAAGACAAGGGTTTTACATTTTATCAAAATGTCCTAATTATTGTTTAATACAAAGATTGTTTCAGAATCACTTGTCAAAACTACTATATAATATGCTACTAAGAAAAAGTCTTTTCTTAGGTCATCGAGACCAACCCAATTTTTTATGATTTCGTTTCCAATTACGGGCATTTTTTTCTACCTTCGCGAATCCGGGCCTCAGTTTTTTTGCCCATAAGTAGAAAACAAAAAAAAAAAAAAAATTGTCAGATTTATTTTTCTTTAAATCCGACTTTTCTCCTCATCTGTACAAATGACTACTGAACGTTAGTGTACACGTATATTTACACTAAATACAATTTACAGGCCGAACAGGTAATTAAGCTATTACTAATTACTTCATAAAACATTCGAAGGCACATCTTTGTTTATAGAATGACCTAATTTTATTCTGTCTTTATACTGAAGCTAGTGATCTATAGAACTTCTGAATGAAGGACACTATTTACGCGCTCATACAAAAGTTATTCAATATTTACAACGATCTTTAGATGTTTCATGAATTTTAAGATTATATTGCTCTTTTTTTTTGTTCTGCAGAGCGCGTAAATGAAACCCCGTCATTGTCACTAACCAACGATAGTGTAAATCTATACTAAGTTGATTTTATTCCACTTCGTTGGCAAGTATAAATATTTACATGAAATGACAAGAAGGTATGAGGTCTTCTTTTTTTTGGTTAAAATCACAACAAGTACGATACAGAAAATATAATTACTTTTTTTATTTATACTTTATTATCTACACTCCGCTCCGGCGGCGACTGTCAGATCAGAAACACTACAGTTCAATGTACACGACTTTGGAATTACTCGCTCACTTTTTTAGAACACGAAACATTTGAATTTAACGGCTTTCGTAAATACTGGCCAAAGTATTTTGAATTTGGAACTTTAAAACTGAAGGACCATAGACTACAAATTAAAAAGAAAACTTACGAAAATTCACATAAAATGGTCCGAAATATCGCTAACAAGAAGAATTTACAGAACCAAACCCACAGAACCGACTCACAAGTCACGACAGTTCATTTAAATCTGTGAATTTGACTCCTGAAGACACCATTGAAGCTACAATTTAGTTTCTGTTAGAGTCCAATTTTAGCAACACGAATGTTCCAGCCACGTGACATTCTGTCATCATCCACTGTTGCTGCGCGCCGCCTGCACTCGCTCAGTAGCGCGGCGCCACCCGCGCGGACTGGCGCGGCGAGCGGAGCGGCGAGCGGCGCACGAGCTCGGGCTATGGCTTGAGGCGCTTGAAGCCGGCGCCGTCCTGCCCCAGCTTCAGCTCCTCGTACAGCGTGGGGTCCACCTCCCTGGGGAGGGTGCTGCTGGGGTTGCTGAGCGTCTCCTGTCTCCAGGCTAGGGAGCTGGAAACTCCGTTCGCCATGGGGGCGACGCCATTGCCGTTTGAGCCGTTGGCTGTGCCGTTTGGTATTGTGCCCTGTTGGTGGAGAGGTTTTTTGAGTGCAATAGTAAATTGATAGCATGGGCCGGCAAGACCATTTTCAGGGGGGTGCACCCCGCACGAACAGTTTTATTTCATCTATTCATACAGAGATAGAAATAACTTTGGCGACTCATGCAAATAATCTTAACAACTGTAGAGGAAGGATGTAAGAGCGAGCGAAGCGAGCTCGACATACTTTTACCTCGCTTCGGATATGCTAAATTCTCGAATATGAGGCTTTTTGATATTTCTTTTAATGTTTTCGTATATTTTATTGAAAGTCAGTGGGATGCAAGTTTGTCGCGGAACGCAAAAGGCATTTGAAGGAACATGGATGGGTTTTAGTCAGTTACACTCCCTCCTGCTCCACCCAGAGCGGGAGGAGTCATTTGATGATTTCCCATCCACTGATTGACAGCTACTAGTCGAAGTATTATCTATAGTGGTCTGCAGTTTCCCAAACTAAGTATACATTACAAATGAAGTTAATATGAGTGGTGGTGACTTACGTTGACGGCTGTGTCAGGATTTGGTTCCCTGAGGTAGCTCGGGTTTTCAAATGCTACACCTCCTTGAGCCTTAAGTCTTAGATTCTGCAAGAGAAGAAAATGGTTTAGTTAGAGGAACACAAAGTCATACAAAAGCAACAAAAAATGATAGGTTATAATTAAAACTTTCAATTTACGCTACTACAGGATAGAGTTGCTATTGGCTTTTTATCAGATCAGAAAAGGTTTAATGTTGTATTACATGGATGATTTATTCTTTCACTCATAAAATCTATGACAAACTACAATTTGTCCGGTCGATTCTGTAAACATGTCGAATTGAAGGCCGGCAGCCTGTCTTTTGAAATATTTTTCACAAGAGTTACATCTCATTCGAACAAAAAAATAATTTCAATCTTGGTCACCGTTTAGGAGCGATGTTTTCGAGCTTATTTTATTATTATTATTATAAACCCCGGTCTGACACAGCATGGTAAAGGCCTCTTTCTATTTGTATTTTTGTCTCTCTTAGACTTTGACTTTGAAGAGATGGCGCAACGATCTGACATAGGAATCAGCTTGTTTCGCTATCTCTTTTCGGGACAACCGTCATCTCTTTTTGGGACTACTGCGTTACAATTTTCTGATGTTTGGGACCTTTCTGTGGCTACTTTTTCTTATGACAAGCGGAAGATATGACTTGGCCAGTTCTATTTTAATTTGGCAGCTTTGTTTTGTGTGTGTGCACTTGATACACTCAGTGTTCGAGTGATGTAAAGTCGCCAAGAGTGGCGTAAATGTATCAGGATGGTTGATCTCAGTTAGGGGAAAAGCCAGAGGATTATTTTATTGAGCAGTGTTGCTTATTTCTGCGATTTGAGTTTAGGAATCTTTTTGAGCCTTCTTCAAATATAAGATTTTGGACTTATTTTCTCACCTTCCTATATCTATAATAGAAGCCGGCGGCCAGCAGTATGGCGGCCACCAGCACGCAGGCCACGGCGACGCCCACAGCGGAGGCGGCGCTGTTGCTGCTCACGGGAGCGGCTGCTGCGCCAGCCTCTTGACCTGCTGTCGTGAACATGATCGGCTGGCTCAGGGATGACGTGCCTGGGGGAAGAAGGTTATAATGTTCAACAAAAATCGTGGATAGGAATGTTTGTCGAAAACGACTAAAACCGAAAAGACTTTAGGTCTGGTTTTGTTTGTGCAACCCTCAAGAGTCACATGGTTTAAGCGGTTTTAGATATCTACTGTTAGAACATTCAGGGGTTTACTTCAGCTTTAGAAAATTTCTAAAATTTGATGACTGATCATTGACTATTGTCATTCGCAGCACCTTACGGAGAATTACAAGGTTCTTCTTGAGCTGTTCCTGCTACAGCTTCTCCAGCACCTGTTTGCCGTACGCTCTCTCGGTACAAGTACACCGTTTGAGAGTTCTTGAGGGGAGTCACTATGTTTCCTGTTTGTTGTAGATACTCACCAACATCATTGGCTGCCTTGACGACACACTCGTATCGCACATCGTCCTGTAGACCAGTCAGTACCACGCTGGTCTCGCTGGTGTCCAGCTTCTCCGGCACCTTGGCGCCGTACGCTCTCCAGAATACTCGGTACAGGTACACCGTTTGAGGGTTCTTGAAGGGAGCTTCCCAGCTGTGACGACAAAATACGGAGGTTAGAATATCAAAGATATAATTTACTGTGTGTACATTAGAACAGAGTTGGGTGTTGCATATCAGGGATAAGGGTGAACCTATATCTGTTCTTTATAATTATGCATCGGCCTTTCGTACCAAATGTCTGTCAGTTTGTACCAACATACCTCAACAAGACAGAGTTAGGAGTGGGCGCGACATGCGCCTTCAGGTTGCGCGGCGGGCCGGGCAGGCGCGCGCCGGAGTCGCGGAAGCAGGCGAGCGCGCGGCGCGCGTGCTGCAGCGCGCACGTGCGCGACACCGCGCCGCCGCGGCACAGCTCCAGGCAGTTTGTACCAACATACCTCAACAAGACAGAGTTAGGAGTGGGCGCGACATGCGCCTTCAGGTTGCGCGGCGGGCCGGGCAGGCGCGCGCCGGAGTCGCGGAAGCAGGCGAGCGCGCGGCGCGCGTGCTGCAGCGCGCACGTGCGCGACACCGCGCCGCCGCGGCACAGCTCCAGGCAGTTTGTACCAACATACCTCAACAAGACAGAGTTAGGAGTGGGCGCGACATGCGCCTTCAGGTTGCGCGGCGGGCCGGGCAGGCGCGCGCCGGAGTCGCGGAAGCAGGCGAGCGCGCGGCGCGCGTGCTGCAGCGCGCACGTGCGCGACACCGCGCCGCCGCGGCACAGCTCCAGGCAGTTTGTACCAACATACCTCAACAAGACAGAGTTAGGAGTGGGCGCGACATGCGCCTTCAGGTTGCGCGGCGGGCCGGGCAGGCGCGCGCCGGAGTCGCGGAAGCAGGCGAGCGCGCGGCGCGCGTGCTGCAGCGCGCACGTGCGCGACACCGCGCCGCCGCGGCACAGCTCCAGGCAGTTTGTACCAACATACCTCAACAAGACAGAGTTAGGAGTGGGCGCGACATGCGCCTTCAGGTTGCGCGGCGGGCCGGGCAGGCGCGCGCCGGAGTCGCGGAAGCAGGCGAGCGCGCGGCGCGCGTGCTGCAGCGCGCACGTGCGCGACACCGCGCCGCCGCGGCACAGCTCCAGGCAGTTTGTACCAACATACCTCAACAAGACAGAGTTAGGAGTGGGCGCGACATGCGCCTTCAGGTTGCGCGGCGGGCCGGGCAGGCGCGCGCCGGAGTCGCGGAAGCAGGCGAGCGCGCGGCGCGCGTGCTGCAGCGCGCACGTGCGCGACACCGCGCCGCCGCGGCACAGCTCCAGGCAGTTTGTACCAACATACCTCAACAAGACAGAGTTAGGAGTGGGCGCGACATGCGCCTTCAGGTTGCGCGGCGGGCCGGGCAGGCGCGCGCCGGAGTCGCGGAAGCAGGCGAGCGCGCGGCGCGCGTGCTGCAGCGCGCACGTGCGCGACACCGCGCCGCCGCGGCACAGCTCCAGGCAGTTTGTACCAACATACCTCAACAAGACAGAGTTAGGAGTGGGCGCGACATGCGCCTTCAGGTTGCGCGGCGGGCCGGGCAGGCGCGCGCCGGAGTCGCGGAAGCAGGCGAGCGCGCGGCGCGCGTGCTGCAGCGCGCACGTGCGCGACACCGCGCCGCCGCGGCACAGCTCCAGGCAGTTTGTACCAACATACCTCAACAAGACAGAGTTAGGAGTGGGCGCGACATGCGCCTTCAGGTTGCGCGGCGGGCCGGGCAGGCGCGCGCCGGAGTCGCGGAAGCAGGCGAGCGCGCGGCGCGCGTGCTGCAGCGCGCACGTGCGCGACACCGCGCCGCCGCGGCACAGCTCCAGGCAGTTGCGTGGCACGCCCCAGGAGGCGCAGCAGCTGCGGTGGTCTGCGGGGGGTGGAGAAGTTAGTAAGGGTGTAATACAGCAATGATGGATCCACACGATACAGACGGACTTCCATTAACTACTACAGAATTTTATCTGGACAACAAAGCAATGCAGACAAATTTCGTTATGATAGATATTTTCATATTCTGCCTCTACACGATTGAAGGAAAATTGCAGATCTTGCTTTATTTAGCACCATGAACGGACCTACTGACGTCCCTGAGCTGGTGAGCAAAATCGGATTTCGTGTACCGTGTGCGTTTCTGCGTAGACCGCGTCTCTTTCATGTGCCTCAAGTTAAACCGAACTACAGAAAGAACTCGTACATGATAAGAGCTTGTCGGACGTTTAATGTGGTATATCAGGATGTCGAGTTTGATTTGTTTACTAATAGCGTTTAAAAAGTAAAGAAGCAATCAGTCATTGTTTTTTTAGTATAACTTAACCACTGTTTTCTGCTTAGTTGTTGTTTTATATTTTTGAGCTTGGTTTGAGCGTTTTTGCGTTAGTCCTAAGCTGTTTTCGTGAGATTGTTTTAATAATTCACAATATATATAAGTGAAAACTTACAATTTTTTTTAAGATTAAAATTAAGTCTATGGAATCTTTTAGTTATAAATGTTATCTTAACTAAACTGAAAAATCCATTAATGATAACCCTAAACACTTTTCGACCTTTGTTGAAAATCGCTACAACTCTAATACATTAAATTATAACAATGATTTGTGAGGCTTTTTCATCCTATTTCATGTCGACTTTCCTCAACCCCACTTCGTCTAATACTCCTAGTCCACCGCCTGTTTTCCCTTTGTATACTAACAGAACTTCATCTGACATTTGTCACATAGAAGTGAATGTTGATGTTGTGACAAATTTACTTCGTAACTTGGATTCAGCTAAAAGTGCTGGTCCTGATAATATATCATCTAAATTTCTAATTAAATGCGCGCCTTCCATTGCCCTACCCATCTCAATTTTGTTTTCCAAGTGTTTGACTCAAGGTGTTGTCCCCAAAGTATGGAAATCTGCTTTTACTACACCCGTTTGTTTATAAGAAGGAGTCTTAAACTGAGATTACTAATTATAGGCCTATATCCAAGTTGTGCATTATAGCTAAAATATAAACAGTTATATCCCGCCCTTGCTAGCTCGCTCAGCTCCTTTCAGCACGGTTTTTTAAAAGGACGGTCTATCACTTCTAACTTGATTTTATTACGGATGTTATGGATAATGGTAAGAAGGTCGATGTGGTTCACACAGATTATAGCAAAGCATTTGATCGAATTGACCATGATACCCTGATAAAGAAGCTAAGCTAAATTGGCATCCGTGGGGCCCTCTCGAGGTGGTTCGCTTCCTACATTGATAAGTAATCACAAGCAGTAGTACTCAATAATTATATATCTAGTAGGGTAACCGTGCCCAGCGGAGTGCCTCAGGGTTCGTTGCTCAGTCCTTTTTTATTTGTAGTCTATGTGAACGACATCAATCAGTACCTCCATTCATCCAAACTATTATGCTTTGCAGATGACATGAAAATCTTTGCCACTATTTCAACGCTCGAAGATAGACTAGCACTTCAGGCTGACTTGTATCGGCTTGAAGAGTATTTTTAACAAACTTGACCTCAACCCATCCAAGTGTTCGGTGATCACTTAAACTAGAAAACGTGCAGTCCTAGCCACTACTTATACTTTGGCAGGCCAGATCTTGCCAAGGTGTAATACTATTCATGACTTGGGCGTCCATCAAGATAGAAAGTTAGTTTATGACACACGCGATGATGCAATTTTATTTTTAGAGTAAAAAAAAAAAAACTCTAAAAATATTGTATTGCACTTTTGTAAGGGGTCAGCTTGAGTATGCGTTTAAGATATGGAATCCACGTTATCATAAATACATTGACCGCATTGAAAACATCCAAAGACGTTTCATAAAATATATTTGCTTTCATCAAAAGATTCCATATCAGTCAACCGATTATCTTGGACTCTGTAAAAAATTTCATCTGCTACCACTGGTAGATCGACGAAAAGCTCAGCTAACTTCTTTTTGAAAATCCTCAATAACAATATTGATAACCCCGAGTTATTGTCAAAAATTTATTTTATGTGCCAAGTAAAATATTTCGTTTTAATCCGCCCGTACATTAAAAGTGCACCTCATGCATCTTCGAATTATAGGCGGAACAGTTATATTGTGCGTGCAAGCAGTAATTTCAATTTGATTTTTGATTTAGATCCATTTACAATTAGTGTGAATTCGGCCAGAAGGTGCTTAAGCCTCAACATTTTTGAAGTAGCGGTAGGTTATATTTTTGTTTTTATTATTTTCTCTATTATTTTATTTTGATTATAGCTGTGTGTTCTGTGGTTGTGTGCTCACTCCATAAATTAGTACTGTAATTCTATACGCGAGGATTTGTAATTGGCTTTTTGGTGACTATGGTTTCCTTTTTACTTGTTTATTCTTATAAGCTGTAAGTCCTCCATGTTCTAAAAATAAATAAATGGGCATTTTTTACATATTGACTTTCTAATGTAATGTATTAGCTGTAAGTTTTTCTAAAATTAATAAAATAAAATAAAAAAAGACTTTCAATTCAGAGTTGATCTGTACCGACAAAAGTCTGTATCGTATGAACTCACTATAAGGAACGTGTTGAAGGAGACAACTGGTAAGTATCAAAACAAGTTGATAAATAACAGCGACTATAAAAAAAACAGTTAAAATAATCTTAAATGCACCTAGTAAAGCTTGAAGTAAAAAATACGATATGGTTTAAGATTGTCTTTTGATAGTAAATTATGCTTTGAAACCCAAAAAGACATATTTTAGAGCGGCATCAATCCCGCCACATGAAAAACTAAGAAGAAAAAAAAAAAGACAACAAAAAGAACCGCAACGCCATCTATCCTGTCATTGACGAACTACCAACGAAATCCTGCATCGCGCAAGCAAAGTTCTCCGTGTGATTTGAACATATACAACAGTCCGAATATCAACTACTGGGCAGTTGCTCACCAGATACAACAACCGTCTGGTCGGAAGATCCTCCCATTTCAGTGGAGGTGTGCAGGATTTTACTCTCTGTACCGCACACCTCTATATTTTAATCAATCAATCTTAAAGCAAAATAAAAGGGAAAAAAAACCTGGACCCACCCAAATACGTTAATCTAAATTACATCAGAAAAATCATAATGGCTCATCAAAGTCTGCATTAGCGTCTTCTCGATTGGTTCCCTCTCAAACATGGAAATATAACTTGTCTGTCTAAAAGCGGTTTTAAGTCAGTGCTTACCAGATCCATCAGCCGCGCACTTCATGAGCTTGTCGAAGTCGTTCATGCACTCGGGCCGGTCCATGATGTTGTCCATGTCCAGGTGGAAGCTGCATGCGTCGATGCAAGACGATGACACGTTCATCTGAACAAAAATAACCAAGGTACAACTTCTGGACAGTACAAACGAATAGTATGACAGTAGTCAATATTATGTTTAAGTAATAGCGGGCGCGCTGGATACATCAACATTTAAATATCGTCAGGCGGTTTGGTTCTTTATCAAACATTTTTTTCAGTCGTAACGTTTTACAGCTAAAGGGCTGGAGTCTCAGATGGACGAATGTTGGACTTAGGTACCACCCGGTAGCGTGCCAGCCAAAAGGGCAAAACATCGGCCGTGGTTATTGAGCTTTCTTCATTATGCCCGTTTTTCGATCGAGCGAGGTTTTTGGAAACTTTAGTAAGGCGATCAACTAATATGAGTCCCGAAAATTCAAATTGGATGCATAATAATGGCCAAAACCAATTTCCAATCTGAGCATAACATGTTTTCCAGCTCATCTTAGTAAGCCAACTCCCAAACATTGTAACAAAGACAAGCTTGTATAAACAACTTCGCGTATCAAACTTACAAATAAGCCCAACTTCGTTATTGAAGTCCCAAAGACATCAAATTATCGAGAAGGCTTCCGAAATTAATGTTTTCAAAGAGCTGTCGTAGTGTCGGCATAGACCACGGAGCAGGTAGAGACGACATTGCTGATAAAGAGGCCGAAATTGCGCTCAGAAGAAGCTTTGGCTGTCATAGCCAAAGTCAGAATAAGGTATTTGACTGAATTGGCTTAAAACCTACAGATAAACTGGAACCTTACAAGAATTACGGGAGTTTTATATCTCGCGCACACGAACGCTTAACGAAGATTGCCGACCGCATATGCTTCAGTCTGGACTATACAATTAGGGGCCAATTTGTGACGTCAGAAAAACGTGAGGTGAGCCTTGTCTTTACTATATAAGTCAAAGACGGTGACGCTTTGCTTCAACAGTCCGTTCACACTTATTTGATCTCTGATTTTGCATCACTGTCAAAATCATAGTGATCCTTATTTTAATTAAAATAAGGTGGGTTGCATCTTGGTTGTTGTCAGAGGTCGTTGGTCGGTCGGACGGTCTGTTTGGCAAGTTTTAACCACCATTTTGTTTCTACTATGTCTAGCAATGGCCTTCGAGAGGTTTCTATACTCTATGGTTTCTCCTTAGTTTATATTTAGATGGCGTGATACCAGCCGGCTATTTCGGCGACACAACTGGAACCTCTAATTTAAGGCTGGAGTTGTCACCCGTCTTAGTTTGCAGTATTTGCTTTGGGTATTCTGTTTCGAATTGCTTCCGAGGTTATTCTGGTATGATATGGTTTTAGTTTGACTGGCATTTGATGACGGAAATGTAATTTGAGAAGGTTCGTGAACAGTTAGTTCGTCAACATGATTCCTGAAGATTTTGTGGTGAATTATAAAGCAATGTTCACTGTTTCTTTTAAACCTCAAAACCTTAAGAGTTTTTCTGGATACCTACTTGGAAAAGTTCTTATTAAAATGCTTACAGGTGTGGATAATTGTGTTTCTGGATCCTTTGCAATGTTCCATATCACAGAATTAACCATTTCACATAGAGGTTGGTCACATCGTAAAATTCAGGTCATTCATAAACACAGGCCAATTCAATAGTATTGCTACAAGAGAAGAAAAAAAATACTGATAAGTGTTCGTGATAAGAGATCACAATAAAATTACTACGATACAAAGAAACAAGCGATTTCATAAAAGTTGTTTTCTTTTTAAGGTTTGTAGGAATCTGAAATATCTGTAAAGGTCTTTCAAAGTGTACTTACTTGTGTACAGCACTCTGTAACGTTATGATGCGGCATGCTGGGCCGGAGCCTCACGGAGACAGGTCTCAACGTCTTGCCGAAGGCATTCTCCGCGTGGCAGAAGTAGTCGCCTTCATCTGATTCTGCTATCTTCTTTATTATGAGGCGCATCGTGTACTTGGTTTGTTCCTGGTGTAAAATTGAATATTAAAGCAATTTGTAGAAGTTAAGTATTTCAAAATGGAGATTTCAATCAGTAAATACAATAAAATAAAACCCAAGTCACAATATTATAATTATCTCAACACAACCTAATTAATACATTAAATATCAATCAAAATAAATCACTTAAGTACAACAATCAAATTCGTTTATATAAATTCATTAAAATTCATCAAATGAACATTTCATAGATATTGATATATTTATGTTAAATAGAAATGCTTTTCGAAGTAAAGTTATCGGTGTACTGAAAAACTTAAATATATCTAGAGGGTAAAACTTGTTTATTGGTTAGTAACGATTTAACATGTTTCGCGGATTGTGAATATTAACCAGCTCACCGATAAGTCCTCATCATAGCATATCTCTTAGTTAATATGTGGAAAATGTTGTGGTTATTACATTGATTTAGTTTTATGTAAGTACATTATTGATAAGTGTTATATTTAATGTAATATCGTTTTTTTTCCCAAATAAAATAAAATAAAAATAAATAAAAAAATCATATATATTATTAATTATATATCAATTAAAAAAATGAGGAACCTAAGCTAGAACACCGGATTTTAATAAACTATGCTCTCACAGCAAAAATAAACAATAAAAAAGCAAAATAATAAAATTGCCAACGCAAAATGAACTAGTAACATACAATACTGAAAGTAACTACACCAATCTGCTAAAAGAATAAACTACGAAAAGATTCAGTCCCCAAACAAATAACTAAAGTACAAAATATCTAGTTTTCCCAAACCACCGAGAGAGGTAAAACGGAGATTCGAGCCGTACTGTGAAAAGTTTAGATGCAAGAAGTTTTGGCGTCGGATCGTTCGTTGTATCATTTTATGGAGGGAACTACCACCTTATTGGAAACTTTGTGACACAAACTGTTAACAAGGATCAAAACGGCTTTCGTATGCACCCTTTGTACCATTCCGTGGATCGAGAAAGTTGGGCAGCGTATAAATAATTGAAATACGGCGACACCGTGATTTTGATATCTTGAGAAGCCATTATTTGCGTCCTTAGCTAAAGGATGGGGGAGTCGTCTTCAAGTTTAATCAGACGGGATGATTATCAGTATTTCACACAAAGACACTGCTGTCTGGCCTCTTTTCCTCAACTATTGAAGTTATTCCGTATCTCGAGATTGAATCAGTTGTCAGAATTGTAAAGCCTGCTTGTGACAACTGTCAGCGATATCAGAATGAGATTACTCCATTGAAGGTATTTCAGTAAATTTATTGTTCTACATTCAGTAAGGTAGCGGAATTCTGCCGGTCGATTCTGTAAACATGTCGAAGTGAAAACTTAGGCGATAAGTGAGTTACACGACAAGTGAGCTGTCAAACCATACAAACAAGATGGGATGACAGCTCACTTGTCGTTCACTCCACCTACGTGTAAACGATGAGATGTCGACAGCATCGACCGGCTGGTAGACTCTATTTGGATTGCCATCGACACACTAACGGCCGGTCTCAATAACGTATCTACCTTTAACCAACTGTCAAATTAGCTACCAACAGTAGCTGGAACGTCATTTTTTAAAGGTAAGCATGACGTTTGAGCTACTGTTGGTAGCTAATTTAACAGTTGGTTAAATGCAGATTCGTCATTGAAACCGGCTGTAAGAAAGGAAAGTAGACAGCAGTACTCTTGGTTCTCTTTAGACATCCTAGTATCATTATTTGGTATAATTTTGAACTATTTACTAGATATGTGGATCCGTGTATTATTTGGTTACTAAAACTTGGTTTATGCACATTGTTGCTTATCCTATATGAGTATTTGCTCCAAAACATTTTTTTCTAATCTTTTTATGGGTACCACGAAACAGTGCGAAACGAACTCGAGGGGAGAATAGAAACAGAACTTTTTCGGAGATTTTCACGTTATTTAAATAATGTTTGCAGAATTTAAAGACTCCATTTTTAAATCTTTTATTTTCTTTGATGAAAATGAAAATCTCAGTCAATTTATTTACCCCCTGAATATATATTCACCCCATTATTCTTATTATATTAGAGTATCACAAAATATTCAGGTAAACATACCTCAGGATCAGCCAACAGCTGTATAGTATAGTTAGGTCCATCAATAACAGGAGTCCTTCCGTTGGGGTCCCTCCAGAACGCGATGGTAGGTTTAGGAAGGGCTTCCACTCTACACTCCAGGATCACAGCGTCACCGGCAGCAGCCATTGTGATGCCTGATGCTTGGATTGTTGGTACATCTGTAGGAACATTTTTAGTCGTAAGCATTAATTTGTAATCAAAGGGGTCTGGTAGGGCCAGTGCCTGCTAGGGTTACGGAATTTTTCGAAAGAGTTACCGCAGCCCTTGAAAGCAAAGGGCATTAGGCGGAGCGTGGGTTGGTTTTAGTCAGTATGAGTCTGACACTTGCTACCTGAATGGGAGGAGACCTTTGATGACTTCCTATCCAAAGAAAAATTGTCTTTTGTAATCTGCCGGTCGATTCTGTAAATATGTCGAAGTGAAGGCTTGGGTGAAGTGATCACGAGGTAAGCTGTCAATCCATATAATCAAGATGGAATGACAGCTCACTTCGTGATCACGTGACATCTTGATTATATGGATTGACAGCTCACCTCTTGATCACTTCACCCAAGCCTTCACTTCGACATGTTTACAGAATCGACCGGCTGGTATAAGTAAAGGTTGATCAAACAAAGCTCCACTGCAAAGCTTCACTGGCAGAGAATGCCTTGTTGCATTAAGTCCAGGAGAACTTAATGCAACAAGGCATTGAGGGGAAATTTTATATACAGTAGTGGTACACAGGAGTGTACCACTTCTGTATATAAAGTTTAAATAAATAAGTTTGGGTTCCTCGACTCTGTTTAGTAAAGAAACTTGAAGCTTGGTCATGAAGTACCCCAGAAGGGTTACAAATAATTTTATTTGTGGACTTGCCAGAAGGGATAAAACACGCAAAAGGCGGACGTCGTTGGAGCTGTACAGTTTGGCTTTAAAATTACTTTATAAGTTGTTAGTTCCTAGAAGGTCTAGGGAGTGGCTTTTCTCCAGATGTGGGACAGCATAGGTTAAACTAAGAAGTTTAAGTTTTGTAAAAACGTGAACCAAGTTATTTTTTTTAGGAATCTGAAGGGCAATTTCTACTGAAAAAATCGAATTAGTCAGATAGATTACCAAAAAATATTGGACACGTATTTTTTCTTTTATCACGGCAACAAAAATGACGAAGATTCAGTGAGATGAAAATTCGCGTGACGTCACTACGATAGTACAATTTTTACTAGCGATGTGACGTCACCAGCCCTTCTCTTGAACTTTGATGCGCTTTATCTTTACCATTTTTTTGCGGCAAAAAAAACGTGTAAAATATGTTTTGAAAATCTAACGGGTAGTCCGTGAGATAGAATTATATTTTTGGTCTACCTATTTTGGTACGCTTAAGAAGCGTTCACATTCGCATCACAGTTGCAAAGTGTCAAAAACACCTAATTTCTCTACATTATGTCAATTTAATACATTTATTGTCGCTGAAGTATTGACAAGTATTATAGCAACTTTACTTTGAACACTTTTAAGTACTAGAATTGACCTTCTGGACTAGGACTACTTACGTGAAATGTTAATCTTTCTGGAAGCCTGCATGGGTGTACCGTACCCGTTGTCAGCGTAGCAGGAGATCTGGTCCATGTCGCGTGTGACGTTGTGGATGACGGTCACCATGTGGCGAGTCACTTCTTGACGGACCAGGCGACCTAGGAGAAGAAGGATAATTTGTTAGCTCAAACTTTATGTGTCTTTGAAATACATACAGAGAGACTATAGTTTCCAAAGTGGTACATACACCTCAGTCGATGTTATATCTGGCTTTAGTCTTTTTCCAACTGTTGGGGCGGCTTCCATTGTAACCGGACCATCATCATCATCATTAGCCGAAAGACGTCCACTGCTGGACATAGGCCTCCCCCAAAGAGGGGGGGGCTATGTCCATAATCACCACGCTTGGTTAGCGATCGCAGTGTAGCTGTTGCAATGCACAGCGAATGCTGCTGCCCATTCTCTGGTGAGTCCCTTAGTCGCCTCTTACGACACCCACGGGAAGTGATGTGATGGTGCTAACTGGATAGAGCTTTGTTTTTCGGAGAATACAGGACTGATATTATACATACCCAGGTTTTTCATATAAACATATAGCGGAATATGTGCACGCCGAATTTAGAATAATGTAATGTATGGGGGAATTTATAACTGTCATAATAATAATCGCGTTAACGTATTGGTATAAATACTGCCTCGACTTGAAACAAAATAGTGGAAACCGTTAGTTAATAACGGGAAGATTAAAATACAATTAAATAGAAGTAGTAGCCAATAGCCGAACTCATTTTAAAATAATATCGCAAACAACATACAATACCAGTATTTCAGCTAGAAAACAAACGAAGAACAATAATCCACTTTATTAAAAGTTGTGACAGAAGCAATTGTTTCAGAAATCAATAATCCAAGGTTTAGATGAAGCCAATCAACATAAAGCGACGTCGTATTGGAAAACGATTGGAGCCAGTCCCCGAGGCAGGGCTCCGTAGTAGTCTTGTTATCACAGTAGAATAATGTACAGAAGTTTCAATTTATAGTGTAGTGACATAATTTAGCATTTATGAAGACGTAGAGCGAAATGAAAATATCGCATGGGCTAACTAAAATATAAAAAATGGTTTGCACGTTATGAATTAAAAATAATTACTACTTCGCCCGCGTAACGTACTACCGGGTTAAATATAAGTTCTCTATCGGTGTTATCATGGTTTACTCGTGTGCCATAGGATTCAAATATGTCGTGGCGAGGTGATGAACAAAACGTTTTACGAAAAGGAATGAAATTTCTCTTATCTACTCTTTTCATCTTCATCATCATATCAGCCTGCAGACGTCCACTGCTGGACATAGGCCTCTCCGCAACAACCGGTCCTGTGTGTCTCGCATCCATCAGCTACCCGCGACTCTCAGCAGCTGCACGCACCTTGTGGGAGGTCTACCAACGCTACGTTTCCCGGTACGCGGTCCCCACTCCAGAACTTTTTGGCTCCATCGACCATCTGTTCTGCGAGCAATGTGCCCTGCCCACTGCCACTTCAGTTTGGCGATCCTTCGGGCTATGTTGGTAACCTTGGTTCTCTTGCGGATCATCATTCCTGATGATACCTACACTTTTACATTTATAATATTAGTGGATAGTTCCACATTTAGTTTACACACCAGCTAATAAAAAACTATGGCGACTACAAGAGGCGTTGAAGTTTCAAAGTAGATAATATATTGAGTGTGCCTTCTGTCTGTTTCATAGCCTATTATTTGTTAGGTCTTATAGTGTCCTTATTATTGGTCTCGGTCGAGCGTCTTTTACATTTTGTTTCATAATAATATTCAATTAAGCTTTGCAAGAAATATAAATTGTTTTATTTAAGCTTCGACGTAGGGAATTTCAATTTTATTTAAGTAAAGTTCTGTTTTAAGTGATACCTATTTCTGGATGTAATTTGTAATCTTTTACAGTCATAACAGATAGTCAGAATTCCGAATGTCTGCCAACCAGTAATATCAACGGGTATCGTGTTATTCAGTAACGCTTCATATAAAGTACTCTACTGGTTTCTCGGCTGTATCTGGTTGGATTGGAAGCCGAGCCTAAAATATTTGGGTGAAAGCTAGAAAGATTAATTTAATTCTAGATGTCATTATAACTTATCAGTACTCAGAAAAAGCTGTCTGGGGGTAGCCCTAGCTAGTGTTGATAAATTGGCGCCTACATGGGACATCTGTAGCAAATGGCGCCCACATTGGACATCACTAGCAAATGGCGTCTACATGGGACACCACTAGCAAATGGCGCCCACATGGGCCATCAGTAGCAAATGGCGCCCACGTGGGACATCAGTAGCAAATGGCGCCCACGTGGGACATCAGTAGAAAATGGCGCCCATATGGGAAAACAAGCATGTTGCAATTTTTTTTACGAAGGTTTCATAATTCCTATACAGTAATTGAGGTTATCACCATTGTCATTGTAACCGAAAGACGTCCTCTGCTGGATATAGGAATCCGCAAGAGTCGCCACATGTCACGGTCTTGAGTGTCTTGCTTCCAGCGGATTCCTGCGACTTTCACCAGGTCATCGGTCCGGTCCACTGTGTGGGAAGCCGTGCCAACGTTTTTTCATCTGGTATGTGGTTGCCACTGCAGGACTGTATTCTGATGTGCCTTACTCACTGCTGAAGACAGCCGTAGGAAAACTAAAGTAATTGAGTAATAAAGCAGTAAATTATGCGATAGACTTACCAGAAATATACAGAGAAATGGTCGGTGTGGGTGTTCCCATGGCGATACACAGGATAGTCATGCTGGAGCCTTCTACCACCAGGTTCACGGGGTTTACTGAAGGCGGCTGGTGGAAAGAAAAAGGAAGTTTTATAATCACGACTAAAAGTAGAAATTATCGAGAAACAAAAAGTATTTTTGCCTGCAATGATAATTGCTAAAGAACACGGCAAAACCGATCACTAAAAAATTAAATAGGAGCATATATTTTGCAACGTCAAAATGTCAGAAGTAGTAAATAACTTATTAAATAACTTCCGAGAAAATGGTCCAGCTAGTTTCATTTGAGACACAAATGAAACTCGATCTGCAAAATTGAAATACTAATTTCGAAGTGCAATTTATGCAAAGTAATAATTTAAATACAAATTCATTTTGAATAATCCAAGATGGCTGCCAAGGAGCAATCGAGACACTCTATTGCAAGGGAATGAATGCAATTCTATATTTCGTTTCTCGTATCCCTTTGAGCTTTTTATTTTCATACATTTTCTTATAACTTCTCAAAAGGGCCAATTTGCATTTAAATCCTCAGTGCCGAGTCGAAGTAAAGCCCGTAATGGCAAAAGATATCGGATTCAATGATTCTGTATGTATTATACTTAGGTACGGTTTTAAGAGGTGAATACTGACGATCTTTTTCTGTACTGCTGGGTTTTATTAACTTTGTGTAACAAGAACAACCTATTTACTCGACTACCTATTTACTTGTTCATATTCGCTTGACCACAATATCAGCTGATGGCCAGGGAAGATGTAGACAACGCTTGCCTAGAAGTAACCTATTCACTCTTGACATAAAGATTCCAAGATTGTAGCTATCAGTAAACATTTTCCACTCCTTTCATCATCTGCCTAGCCTTTTTCCAACTATATTGGGGTCGACTTACAGTCAAATCAAATTCAGCTGAATACCAGTACTTTACGTGGAGCGGCTGCCTACCAGACCTCCACAACCCATTAACTGGGTAACATGCTGGACGCAAAACGTATTGGGAGTGTGGTGGACATCACCATACACCGGTGCCATCTCTTCATCATACTTAGTTGGCTGGCAGAGGATACTTAAAGAATGAAGTCCGCCATTGTACCGTTGTGCATGAAGATTAAATAAATAATATTATAATAAAAATAATTATTTAATTTTATTAATAAACATGTACATTTCATATTTCAAATATTAATCTACCTATAGACACTTAAAACAAAATTCAAAAATCCTAACTAAAATATGGCGTCAAAAAATTCGTCCGCATCGCTATCGACTGGAAGTGAGCCCAAAAGACTGGCGGCATTGCCACGTTGTATGGCAATGCTTATCCTACATCCAAGGTAAAAGCCAGCCCTTGGGTCACGCGAAGTGTATAATAAATAAATAACTTACCTCGACATACGCTGGGTAGGCTGGGTCAGTCCAGGCTAGCAAGGTCTCCGAAGCTTGAGAGTCTCCAGCGGCTGCGTGCGCCTTCACCCAGATGACATACTGAGTGTTGGGTGAAAGCTTCTCAAGGGTGTGTCCAGGGACGGTCGTAGTAATGTTGGTGACGTTGGTCTGACTTAGCGCAGCTGGCGATTTGAAGAATAATCTAGAAGATAAACATTACTATAGTTTGGGAACATAGAGGTAGATTAAAATTACCAAGAAATAAGATTGACTTGTCAAAGTGTTATCCATCTATACTAACAATAAAGCTGGAGATTTGTTTGTTTGTTTGAACGCGCTGATCTCTGGAACTATCAGTCGGATTTGTAAAGGCTATACGGGAACAGGAAAAACAATATGCGCCTACGAAATCGCGGGCAAAAGCTATTTCTTAATGTATTTACAAAAAAAAAATACTTTTGCGTTTACTCCTCATGGCATTTCACTTGTAAGTCCCTAATCTTGTAAATATAATAATAATAATAATAATAATATCTTGGGACAACTCACACACGGTCATCCGATCCCAAACTAGGCAGAGCCTGTGCTATGGCAACCAGACAACTGATAAACATACTTATATATTTCTAAATACATACATATTATAGACAAATTACACCCAGACACAGAACAAATGATCATGCTCATCACACAAAGATTTGTCCTGGGTGGGAATCGAACCCACGACCTCTGGTTTAGCAGTCAGGGTCACTAACCACTCGACCTACAGGCCAGTCAAATAGATAAACCCATTTTCATGAAACTTAATACGCATACGCAAGATACCAATAGCTAAAACGTTTATTGAGAACTTTTTCGAATAAGGGTTTTGAGAGAAAGAGATAGTTATTTTCACTTTCGTAGGAAATTAAAATTGCTGGCTTCTCATATTATTATTTATTTTGTGCCATTAGCAAGGCACACACCTAAATTGAAGATCTAAAAGAGTTGATAGCGCTAGTGTTCCTTGAATTTAACTCATTTTGTAGACGTAGTATGGCTGGCGTATAAAAACTATCAAAGGAGTTCTATTATATTCTATCATGAAGCTTTTGGTTAGCTGTCAAGACTTTAAAAATTAGCTTTTTAGTATAAAAAGTAAAAAGTAGTGTCCTTGAAACGTCAGTTACTTTAAAAACCGGTCAAGTGCGAGACGGACTCTCACACGAAGGGTTCCGTTCCATAAACCGAAAAATAAAACACGTTTCTTGTATGGGGCTCCCATAAAAGAAACGTGTTTTATTTTTCCTTTAATTTAATTTAATTTTTATTATTTGTTGTTATAACGGCAATATACACTGTTTAAATTTCAACTTTCTACCTATTACACTTCTTGAGATACCGCTGACAAACAGACGGACGTACGGCGGAGGCTTAGTAATAGGGTTCCATTGGTTACCCTTCGGGTTCGGAACCCTTAAAACATAAATTTTCTTAAATTAAGAAAACGTGTCTCACAACTTTACCTTCATAGTTTTGTATTTTCTAAGCGTTTCATTTAACAAAGGAACAATGATGGCTCCATTTTGTTGCGAACTACAGCAACAATTAAAATTATTCATATTTTATTAAAAAAGTTCTCGTGCCATTCGACAATTTTCGAATAGAATTCCGGTTTAAATTCTACCGGAGGTAAAAATGTAGCTGGGTATCCGGAAATTCACTCGTTTAATTTTAACTGTAGTATTATTTTATCCGGAAGGTATTTAAAACTAAAAGAGATTTTCCGAGAAAGGTTTATCGACACACGTTTTGAAAGTTCCTGGTGAAGTGGTAATTACAGTGCACTTTTGATTATTTATTTATTAACACTTGACGCACACAAATGTACAGAGGCGGACTTAATGCCATAGGCATTCTCTACCAGTCAACCTTTGGGTGATGCAGAGAATGGTGGTAGGTGCAACATGGTGAACAAAAAGCGATTGATATTTCATTAATACATACAAACATTTAAATTAATAAAACGAATATATAAACTAAACATACGATATAAATATATAATAAATACTCTAATTAACACACACACGAAATACTTAAACAATTATAACAAATAGGTAATTGGAAAACATTTTACACACATTTTATTTGTTGTTGGAAAATATAAAGGGCACAGCCATCCCAGATAGAGAAGACTATTTACAGTGAATCCCACAATGTCTAGTTATCCTTTGCGTAGTTAGTACTGCTAATTCGTGTACGTCATGAAGGTAAGATTTAACTATTAAAAAAAGTAGCATGCATCGGTTTGCTAGCCCATAACCAAAAGCATAACAAACAAACAAACTCACTGACTAGAAAATAATAAATATTTTGTTAGGGGGTGCGCTCGAAAATTGTTGGTTCCTGGGCCCCTGACACACGGCAGCGGTAGAACTCTAAAGTTTCGGTTGGTAAGAGTTTGAAAATACCCTCCAGAATGGGGGTTACCCAACCTGTTTAAGCCACTATATTTGTTTATTTGTCGATGCACCCCACGTAAGTTGTTATAACCCACCAAATTGTACATTTTTCATTACGATCCTGTCCCATGAACATGTCCCCACAAACAAATTAACACTCACGTGTATGAGACCTTCTCGTCGGGCTGTGAAAACTGCGGCGGCTGCCACGTTAGCGTCAGCCACGTCGCCGAGTGTGACGACACCGACAGCGAGTGCGGCGGAGATGGGATGCCTGACACTTCCTTCTCGTCTGTTGGAGAGGACGAAGTCATGATGAACGGTGACGTAACAGGGGGGCTACTCTCTAAGCCCGAAGTCCGTAGTTTCGAGCTTGGTTGCGGGCGTATTCTAGTCCATATCACCTAACCACTAAGACTGAATGACATGCATTCTTAGAGAGTAGTAGTTAGAGAAAAACGACCGAACTTCCACACGCTTCAGCAGCCGACGTGGAAGACGAAAAACATTCAGACTGTAGTAGAGGATCCCAAGTAAGATCAACCTTCACCCATTGGCTTCATCATATCAGTTGAAAGACGTCCACTGCTGGACAAAGGCCTCCCTCAAGGGGAGAAGTTTCCATAATAGCCACGCTTGGTAGGCGGGTTGGCGATCGTAGTGTAGCTGTTGCAAT
Source organism: Mamestra configurata (assembly GCA_002192655.3). Taxonomy (NCBI): domain Eukaryota; kingdom Metazoa; phylum Arthropoda; class Insecta; order Lepidoptera; family Noctuidae; genus Mamestra; species Mamestra configurata. The sequence goes on from NDFZ01004881.1 coordinate 187,015, forward strand.
GCACAGAGAATGCTGCTGCCCATTCTCTGGTGAGTCCCTTAGTCACCTCTTACGACACCCACAGGAAGTGATGCGATGGTGCTATTCTTTTACGTCCGACACCATACACTCACTTGCTTACTGGATGAAAATTTTATTCTATCAAATAAAATATGTTTCTGAAAATATACTAACATGCCGTAAAAAATATGGTTTGGTAAGCAAGTCAGTGGTTTTTTTTTTTCAATTACTTATAGCCATTACCATATTTTTTACGGCAACCCTGTTGGTATATGCTGAACATATACCAATAGGGTTGCCATATTTTATTTGATAAAATATAATTCTCATGGTATTTAAAACATAGTGAAAAAAGGCTAGATACATAGATTGAAACATACATAGACTTAAAAAAAACTTTAAGCCTTCCTTTTTTGTTGTCGGTTAAAAATATTTCGTCCAAATGTTTTTTGTGTTCATACGCAAAAACAGCTCTTTCAAACTCTTGAATAATTTTGTGAAAAATAAAAGCTACGGAAAATTCAGAGCTATGAAGTGAGTAAGAGGATTAAAGTAACATTCTAGTTCATTTAGTTACTTTTGATTCATTAGAAACAAAATAGATGTCGAAATTTAAGACAGCGTTTGTCCATCGTGATTGGAATCTGGTTGAAGTTCAGCGAGGTGCGTTGGGGATTGAAAACTAAAAAGAAGAGAGAAAATCACAAGAAAATCGAGTTTTTTTTTTACTTCAGATGAGTTTGCTCTTGACTCTAGTCTAGCTCATAGATGACAGAGACAAAGTCGACGAAGGAGCGAGCTTACCCAGAAGAAGCCTGTTCACTCTAATGTTGATGAGATTAGGGTTGTACTCCTTTTCCGTTCCGCGGTTTCTTGTGAATCACTCTTCTCTTCTGCCCAGCTGTGGGTGAAGTTAGCGTTGAGGACAATGAAAGGTCCTGAAAATTAACCTATCCGTGATACAATATATGTAGTTGACTCACCAGCATCAGTGACGTTGAAGAGCAGCATGCTGGACGGCAGCGACTCCCCGAAGCTGTTGGCGGCGACCACGAACACGTGGTACGTGCTGTTGGTCTCCAGGGCCTCGATGTGTGTCATCGTGTCTGTTACGTTCATTTTCTGTATGAAACAAAACATATTGTAAGTGAGCTTGTATGAGATATGCATTACGAAAAGAACTGACGTCACATAAATCCTATATCGCGTAATCAAAGTTCTCCGGTAACCATCGGGAAGTAGCCCACCGGACACAACACCCGTCTGGTCGGAGGATCCTTCCTTTTCAATGGAAGTTGCGGAACTTTGCACACATGACTGGAAAGTTCCACAACTTCCGCAACTTTGTTTCATTATTATTATTTTTTTTATTATTTCTATCAATAATTATTCGATTTTATTATTGGTATCAAAATTATTGTTATCCTGTATTGTTTTTAAACATGTGTGTTACTTTAAAATTTAACAATGTCTAATTTATAATAAGATTATGACTCTCTGTACGTGTGGTATTTACTGTTAGTGCAGAGAGTAATTAAAGCTTAATAAATAAATTAAGTCTTACTTATGCATACCTCTTAAAGTAAAATATAGGAACGGTCCCAATTTCTTTTTTTTTTTTGTGTCATATGGTGTACAAATAAATACTTATACAAAAAAAAAATACTAGAATCGCTAGTCACGAAGACCCACCTTTCTAAAGCAATCTCGTCATAGCTTTATATCATAAGACTTATTAGTAAAAAAAGTTGAAAATTAAGGTAAATTTTGGTACTTACAGGTTTTCGCGAAAATCTAAACTTGCCCAATCTTTATATCGTGTTGACTCAGGACCTTGATTTTTATACACCTAATAGGGACTATAGACCTCAGTATCTGGTATAAACCTACTTGCTAGGTCCACCCGTTCCTGAGAAAATCGGTAGTGACACACGGACTTTGCTGGGGAGTTTGTTGCGCCACTTCTTCTTCGCTAAAACACTAGGAAGTGGTGACGGGCGGGCGTTTTGGAGGACTGTCTATATGTAGAACTTTGACGTTGAAAAAGTGCTGGTACTCAGCCTTATTTGAATAAATTACTTTTGAATTTGAATTTGGACAGACAGGCGGACAGACGGACAATAGATAGATAAGGGTTCCTTTTTTATCTTTTGAGGTATGGAACCCTAAAAACTGAGTGCATGTCATATTCTTTGTAACAAGAGCTGAATGAAGCTTAGAGTTTTACGTTTCTTAGCACACGACTTTAAACATTACTTACACCCTATTTCACCGTACTGAATTGAAACCAAATAACACTGAATCGAATCGGTTACAAAGTCACTGTGAACGAAAAGTTCCTTTCCATTCTATTCTACCTGACCCTACCTAAGTTCTGTTGCATAGCGACCCAGTTAGAACCTAAGAAATCTATTGTTAGAAACCTAAGGTGTATTTCAATGCAAGCCGAGTTGGAATTCAAATGGAAAATGCTTAGTGGGGCAGAAGAATTTAATGGGTAGCCGTTAGTAGTTCTAACATATAAATAAAATAGAAAAATGGTCCTCCAGTTTTTTTTTAAGAACGCACGGTAGTTTCCAGGGTTGCGGAATTTGTTCGAAAGAGTCACTGCGGCCCTGGAACGAAAGGGCTTTAGAAGGAACACGGATGGGTTTTAGTCAGTGAGAGTCTGGTACGCCCTTCCGCTCCACTCAGAGCGGAAGAAGTCATTTGATGAATTCCCACCGTTAAAAAAAAAGCCACAGTGGTAACAGTCAATGTTATTCCAGTCATTTCTGAAATTGTTGAGGGACTTGGGGATTTGCTAGCCGAGACGGACAAGACATTGCAATAGATCTTTGTAGGTTGTAGTTAACAATGAGCACGGACCTTGATAGAACAGTTAATTTCGTATCTGTTTTCCATAAATTTTCCGTAATAACGTTGTATTTTTAGTACTTACTAGTAATGGTTTGATTTCAAAAGTTTGGACTTTTGCCTAAGGTAAATCTTAGGTTTTGCTGGCAAATTCTAGGATTCACAGAATTAAGGGCTTTTACAGCAACACATGTTGAACACGTTACTCTCCTTGGTGTCGCACAGTTGGGTAAAAAAAAACTCGCCGAATGCATGAACTCCTCCTTTTTAAGGCGGTTGAAAATGTGAAGAAGTTTGAAGTTCGGCCGGCTGATTTTTGAGCTTACATTATAACCAGTGGTCGGAGTAGGTAGAGCTGTTTCGGGTCAATGGCCTCAAATGTATCTATATTAATATGGATATGACACTGTGATCCCGGGATTTTAAATTTATCCGCTGACTGAAATTAAACAAGTAAAATTGATTTCAATTTTACTTTACCTAATCATAGCTATGTAAAAAACGATCTAATTTACGTACCACCGTGATTTGTTTCACGTAAGTTTAGGAGTATTCAAATTTTATGCGGTTAATTCTAGTTTTATCTACGTTCATTCATTACCCGTGGCATATATACACACGAGTACCTCTAAAAATCACACCAACCTTAACAAGTATATTTTTTAAATCCTAATGTTAGTGAATCCCGGTATCTAAGGCATGTCCATACTATGAAATCTTGTTGCAAGTACCAAAAATAGCTCTGCCTACTCCGACCACAAGTTATAACAAAAACCGTAATTTCAAATTACGATTTTTGCTCTTTCCAATCACGAAATTTGGACTGCTGTATAATGGGTTTAGGATGCTGATGGGGTTGCCGCGATACTGTAGTGCGTCAGGGATGTTTGCGGAGGCCAACACCGATGGCTTTTGGGCTATTGTGCGCTAAAGACTGGCCTCTCTGATGTGTCGTGTGCGGGGCAGCCCCAATGGCCTTCTAAACCCTATACCGGAAAGGGTGGAGTGCCCTATTGTGCGGCACTGGAATAGGGTGCATAGTGTGAACATTGTAAGATATAATTTAAGGTAAATTAATAAGTAGTTTTAAGGTACTAACATAGTTTTTAAGTCTTACTAATCATTTTATATGGAGTTTTGTTCTGAATTAAATTATTATTATTATAAGGAAAAAAATATCATCAACATATTCGTTTTAACTTACATTGTAAGTAGTGTGCATAGTGTTGTAGCTGTAGGGCTGCGAGTTGTTGTCGATCTTCTGCCAGTGCACCACGTACGATGTGACGTTGGCGCCATCTACCGGCGCCGCCCAGTCCAGGAACACCTTGCTGGACGACACTACTGCGTGCAGCTCGCGTGGAGGACCCGGGAGGAGACCCGTACCTGGGGAGGGGAGAGGGTTTAGGGTAATGCTGGATGGCATTTTTACCGTCGTCCTCGTTGATGAGTAGAGGATATATGGTGATATGTAGGATCTATTCGTCCCGCATGAACCAAAAAATAGGGTATTTTTTGAATAATCTCTTAAGTTAGATACCAAAAAATATTGGAAACAAATTTTTTTTCACGTAAACAATATATGAAGACGATATAGTGAAAACGATACACTTTTACCGACAAGTGACTCCCGGGAGGCAGATGAATACATGTGCCTACGCTTAACATTATAGCAAACATTTGCAGAATTGAACCTTGGTTGTAAAAAGAATGCTAGGCTCTCTTTTTGCCATCGTCAAAATAGGTATGTATCATACTTTTTATTAATTTATGTATTTTCTCGTATATTTTACTAATAGCAGCCACCACTGTGGTGGCTTTTTCATTGAACCACTGCAGGGTAAAGGTCTACCCTATAGTATCCCAAAGTTTTTTTGTATTTTTACTAGTTATTTGATGGGCTTGTACTTCAGCTCAATTCCACCTGTTGGAAACACGTACCTTCCTCGAAGCACTGNNNTCGAAGCACTGCACGATGTTGCCGATGTAGGGCACGCAGGAGTTGACGCCGCCGCTGTAGGCGCCCGCGCACACGCCGCGGCACGCGCCCGGCACGCCGCGCCGCGCGCAACACTGCTCGTGGTTGCGGCCTGCACAGCGCGGACACATTAGCAGGCTCATAATGGCTGTTTAAGCCGAGAGCCAGTTATTTCAATGAATAAGCCGCACCGAGGGTGACTTCTGCCAGAATAAGGTCAATCTGACGTTGACCTAGGTACGTACTTGATGTTTCATTGGCGTCGAGGCTAGGATGATTGTGATAATTGATTGATGTTAGACCAAGGAACCAAGTAGTACGACTACTACTTGTTTTGCCTCCACAGGTAGAACAAGTCGGTTTCAGTTTGGTAATCAAATGGACGAATTTGGGAAATAATGGCAGCCAATGGGCGTACCAGAAGGTAATATTTTTAAGTGATGTTTGGTAAAATTTTATAGGAAAGTTTGGGATGGCAAGCATAAAAGCGCATTGATTATTAAGAAGAATTTTGACAAGAGAGAAGAGACAGGGGGCGAAAAATGTCACAACTTTACAAAATCCGACAGTAACATAAGGAGAAAAAATATTTATTGCTTGAAGAAAAAAAGAGGGAACCAGCATCAATTTCAACTTAGAATCTTACCTCCAGCACCACATCTTAGCAGTTTATGGAAGTCCTGCGCACAGAGCGGCGCCAACATCCTCAGGTCCGACATCTTTGCATCATAAGAACATAGTGGCATACACACTCCTGCTAGTTGCACCCTTTCACAGCAAGCTGTCACGTTGTATGAATTCGCTACTTCTTCCTCTTCTTCTATCACCTAGGAAAAGGAGTAACTATCCTTAGATATGATCATAGACCACGTAAACGCCTCGGCGGCTACTGCTATAAATTATTATATCAATACATTCTAAACGACCAAACCCTGTCAATAATTGTCAACGATTACTTATAATTGAAGCGGTCCGTGACAATTATTACTATGCCTGTGACGGTTAAACTGGCACATAGGCAAAAACGTTATGAATGGACATGATAATCAATGATGGGATAATCGGGCACTTATATACCTAAACTTCTTCCCCTGAAAGAATAATATGGACATTCCTTTCTGAATAAATAAGTAATCCCGGATTCCCGGGATTGAACAATTTTGTAAAAACAACTTTGACAAACTTATTGATTATAGCAGTGGTTATTTTGATTTAGTATATTTATTTCATTCAAACAAAAATCATAAAAACTTTTATTGTAAATTAAAAGGTACATTAGAATCGGCTTTTTAAATTAAAAAAAAATTACAATGAGGGTACACAACGAGTTCTAACTATATTTTGTATATTTAGCAATCTCAGGAATTTCGAACAATTCTGGGATCCGGGATTATGAAAAACATGTCCGTATTATAATTTCGTGGGAATAAAAGTGAAGTTTAGGTATATTAGCGCCCAATTATCCGATCACTGATGATAATTGAGGAATACAAATGAAGCCAATTCGAAAAACTGTCCTGATACTCCCCTATTTTTAAGCCTCCACAAGAACGATTAAGAGATTTTATATGTATGTAAGACATATTTGTAGTTTGCTTTGACTTCACACATTACTTCCAGTACAAGTGTTAAGTGCCTTTTAAATATTTTAGTCACATTATTGTCTTTTATGTTTAGAGGTACTTACTTGACTCTGTGTCCTGAAGATTAGTCTGGGAGACGCATCTCCCACGCCATGCTCGTTTACAGCTTCCAAGTAAATCTCATAGTCCATGTTGGATTCCAAGTCTTCTAAGATGTACGGAGAATGTACCTGCACAAAAATTACGATTTTATCTAGATGTCTTGATATTCTTCGGATTGAGGACAAGTTTCGAAAAAGAATTTCGTAGTATTCTAGAACTAAGTTATCAAAACGGAAACTTGCGCCTTAAGAAATTCTTTTGTCAGTTTTCGTCATGCAGTTCTGTAGTGAAGAGGGTGTCCTACGTGGCTTGCAAGTCAGCTTGGCCAACCATTATGACAATCTTAAAGGGAAGCATGAGAATGTCTGGCACTAGACATCTTTTAATTTTCTTTTACTCAATTATAGTTGGGTTTTTCATTAATAGCTTTTTGAGATGAAACTTTATTAATAATAATAAATCATTTATTTCAGATTCATCCTAAGATTACATCCATATGTGTTAGTAGAATTGCGAGCTTACAAACTAGAGTTAGTAATAATTAATTGATTTCAAATTAAAATATAACCAATAACAAGAGGCAGGTCCGGGTGGACTTCCCAATGATGTCGGCAAGCAACTATACGACTGCGTGCAGCCGTATCCAGCGAGCCAGCATCGGAGAGTCCCACCGGTCCGCCAGCGCGCGTAGGATGGTGTTGGGACTGTCGCGCGTGCGGCGCATGATAGATGCGCACCGTTTGCGCATGATGCCCGCAAAGCCGTCTCAGAACAGATGGGCCAGTCCATGGCAAACATCTATGTCAAACAATGGACTTCTTTCAGCTGTTTTTATTCAGCCTGTGTTGTCCTACTGCTGGCCTAAGGCTTCCCCTAAATCCTTACAGGTATTCTTTTCCCGAACCACCTCGAACCAGTCCTTTATTGATGATAGCATACTTTCTCCAAATCCTGAATTTATCTCCAGCCTGTAGGGTCTTATAATGCAAGTTGTAGTACTGCACAGCATCCGCTAAAGCCGCTGATAGGGACCAGTGCACCACTGTATAGCTAGCCTGCGTCGAGGATTATGAGATATGGCGAAAGTTCAATAATCCAGGCTGATTGAACAATCGAAAGCTTCGAATTGCCCAAAGCCCTGGGCGTGTCTAGTTTAGCTTATGCACAAAATTTTTCATTGTTTACGCAAATAACTTGCTAGGTTTTGGGAATCAGCTGGACCAGTCCTTGGGATTCTTATGAATTTCGGCTGTAACAATTAAAACTAGCGGGGTAAAGCTTACCTTCTCCAAAACCCTGTACTCATCTCCGGCCTGCAAGGTCTTATAGTGCAGATTGTAGTACTGCACAGTATCCGCTAGGGCCGCAGGTGGGGACCAGTGGACCACTGCGTAGTCTGTGTCGATGTTGGTGAGGTACAGCCGCGAGGGGGCGCCCGGGAGCACCCCGTAGCCGCGGAGCAGGCAGTTCGTGTACGCGCTCATGTAGCGGAGACACCTGAGTAGGGAAATGTGGGTTTAGGATCAAGCCAGATAAATTTTAACACTTAAAGGGGCTGCAAGTTACTTTCATCCGTATTTATAGGTACTTTCGGAGAAAACTAGCTCCACGTCTTTCGACTCGGCCGCCATGACAACAGAAAAAACCCGAGTCAAGAACGTTAATGTGAATAAATAATATGCTCTTACTCTGTAACGTTACATTACAGGTGAATGCTTCAAGTTAGGAAGCACCTTCAGGTATATGCTTTGTCATAATTATTTATAAGCTGATTTGAACTGGAAAATTCTACAAAAACGTGGATATTCACTCTGAGGAAGTAAATTAAGAGCTATTGGCTATTTATACGATTTTACGTAAAAATAGGACTAACTTAACACCTGTTTTACCTTCACCTTTACACCATGACCATGACCAAAATAACCTTGAATTTGAAAAATACGGTAAATAAACATCGATGGGTTTTGAAAACTCCCAAACCGTAGTATGAAAGATGTCTCTCTGTTAAGAACCCTTGTTTTTACTACAGATTGATGCAAATCTACATGTTTTAAGAACATCATTAATATTATATTTGTAAGCGAAAACCATGGGGCCGATCCAATTTCGCCGTTTAGTTTATTACATCGATTTAGAGTATCATTTTTCTATGATAAATGATATTAATTTTGTAAGTAGGTTAGACATAACACTTTTATACGTCAATATTTTTGGGTAATTTTAAACAAGATGAGGCCGGTGTTTCCTAGCTGACTACCCTGAGAAGAAAGACCGAAACAAACTCAGAGTCACTCTCTATGAACTTGAATTTGAAAAAATACAGTAAATAAACATCGATGGGTGTTGAAAATTCCCAAACCGCATGAAAGATGTCTCTCTGTAAAGAACCCTTATTTTTATGATTTGTACAAGTTGAGGACACTTTGTTAAGCTTCAGTGATATTGTAAGAGTTTACGGGGAATCATAAACAATATGCTTGGATTGTAATTTGATTTCTCCGAAGCGTAACTTGATATTTACGTCGTTACACATTTTGTGCTGATTAATTCTGTTCGTGTTGAATTCCGGTAAAACAAATGAACCTTATCTAATGTCTTGTTTATCATCTTTTGTGTATCTTATATGGTTTATTTAATAAAGCATATTCTGTTCTATAGAAAAAGTAGTTTTTTTAGCTTGCAAGAATGCAAGTCTGAAGTCAGAGCACTGCTTGCCGCCTTAGTCAATCAGTTCTCTGAATTGCCGTCTTATTTCGGAATTGGTCGAATTATATAGAAAATAAACGATGAAATGAAATGAAATGAGGTTTACGTTTCCAAATAATTAATGATGTTCTTCAAATTGTATGTAGATTTGCTTCTAAAACACAGGGCGCTGTGATGAAAATGTATAACGTCTGCCCGCGCGCCCGCGACGCTAAGTATATTTCGTTCCTCTGACGCCATACATTTTATCTTCCCAGCGCCCTGGCCGCACGCCTGCGACGCTAAGTATATTTTGTTCCTCTGACGCCATACATTTTATCTTCCCAGCGCCCTAGCCGCGCGCCCGCGACGCTAAGTATATTTCGTTCCTCTGACGCCATACATTTTATCTTCCCAG
>NDFZ01004882.1:6089-28784 GCA_002192655.3 Mamestra configurata
TAATAATAATAATATCTTGGGACAACTCACACACGGTCATCCGATCCCAAACTAGGCAGAGCCTGTGCTATGGCAACCAGACAACTGATAAACATACTTATATATTTCTAAATACATACAAATTATAGACAAATTACACCCAGACACAGAACAAATGATCATGCTCATCACACAAATATTTGTCCTGGGTGGGAATCGAACCCACGACCTCCGGTTTAGCAGTCAGGGTCACTAACCACTCGTCCAACAGGCCAGTCAAAAATTGTAACTTAAACACAAAGTTCTACTATGAGGAGCATTGTTTCCAATATTTTAAATATTCGACTTAATATTTCAAGTCTCTGCTGAATTCTGAACGATGCAGGATCTGAAAAAGGCCAGTCTTTTTGGGCGACTATAATGTCTCTGAAGAAAGCGCAAAGAGGATTATGCAATCGCCAATCTATTCAGGCTCAATTTATAAATCTTTTAGCTATTCAGGCTCAATTTATAAATCATGGTGTTCGCTCAAGCTGACTTACTAAGCCATAGGTATGGTTTGTATCAACCCAGCAAAACCTAAAACGACTCGTAAACAAGTCCCTAACAAAACAAGGTAGCTACTGCTTTTAACAACAGTAACAGGTATACCCAAAATTAAAATCCGAACACCAATGAAGCGAAATGCATCGTAAACAAAACCGAATACGTACAATAAAAAATATAATGAAAACGCCAGCAACGGACGTGGGCTCGAATGAGCAAACAAAGTTAGCGCTCGACCGGACTAATGGGAACGCATCCCATGCATCGAGCGCCAAATTTTAATGCAAACCGTTTTATATTCGTTCGGATGCGCGCAAATCCGAATTGATCATAATTCGATTTGGTGCGAAAGATAATTGCAACTGCCACTGGCGCTGATTGAGCACAGAGTAAAAAATGCTCGGTCGACATACGCGCCGCGCCCGCTCCTCCCGCTCTGTGACCTGCACAATCACACGCGCCATTGTTTGAACATCGCAGTTCGCTGATGATGTTTGTTCACCTTTATACATATTTCTTCATTTTGCTGCCATCACCGAGATCCACGCAGAATGCTTAATTATCTATTAATGTGTACGCCCTTAATGAGCTGCTTTGCTGTTTACCGAACGGCACAATTACACTATTTGTAAAGCGTTCTAAATCCAACTGTAGCTTCTGTAGAATCAGTTTATTCCTTTGGTCCATGCTATGGCTTCGCAGAGTTGAGTGATTTAACAGATTTACATTGACTACAAAGTTTAGCCGACTTCAGCGACATCACAAGCCGACATTAACTTGGTACTTGCTAATTGGTTTATTATGATGAACTCAAACGAATATTAATAATTACTCGCCGCCTACATACTCTACGTAAATTCTCCTTGGCAGTGATCATGACAAACGTTAATGACCTGCTTGTGTTCTAGAAACATTTTGAATGCTTTATTACTGCTTCACTTGAACAGTTGTGGGAAGATTCCCAAAGCTGGTCTGTTGCTCTATAAATATTTGAGTATATGATATGACAATTTTCATATGTGCAAGGAATTATGTAGAGATGTACATGTGATGTGACTAAACGCTGGACGTGTACCATTGACATTGAAACACAAGATATATTGATGCTACTTTTGTTTCGTGTAGGCAGTTAGTCGTATGTCAGTGCGTGCACAGGTGCTGGCTGGAGTGCCGCCGCATCGCCGCGCGCCGCCGCATCCGCATGAATGTCATCGCGTACTGACGGCCGCGTCACGTCAGTTATGACATATTGATGCCGCTCGATCTCGTTATAGAACGGTAATGTGATGGTGCGGCATGCAGCCCACTCGCGGACCAACGTGACTTTATCTTTCAGACACATCATCGTGATTTACATGATGTTCGCGCCAACACTACACTCGACAAGGTTCGCTGCGATCTTTAAAGTTAACAAATAACAATAATCCACTGAGTAATGGATATTTGACAGTTTATTATTTTCATAACGATATACCTACAGTCCAAATATAATTTGTTAAACAGTCATTGTACCACAAATCGCTTTGAATTCAGGTCATTGTTAGACTTCGTAGTTGATTACTCATACAAAAGACCTCGACGCTCAACATCGAATATGAAACGTACGAGTATAGTTCGAAATAGACGTTTTCTACATGTATTATCACAAAAACATAAAAAAATTGTGGTGGGTGGAAAGTCCAGTAGGTTTTATTTCAGGTATCACGATAACTCCAATTGTTAGGTACCGAAGTAACCTGACTAAGTAGTATATTTTGCTATGTTGAGATCCGACACAATCCAAATATTACCAGTTTACTGTACAATTTACTGTAAAGCTTGATAATACAATCAAATCCAAACAGGGCCAAAATCAACGTGTAGTATTTCGCGGTAGATTTGTTCAACAAATGAAGTCGAAGATTGCTGAAGTTCATCATTTCGTTGGATCTAAGAGAAAATCAGTGCTGTCGAGTGGAAAGGTCCCACGTAGATACGTGCCCGGCCTAACCAAGCGGCAAGCGGCGAGCTCGCCGGCGCCGCACTAACGAACACACGCGCGGCTGATTGGAGCGGCAGTCACGGCGAGCCGATCGCCCCCAGCACCACGCCTTCCGCATTATTTCCGAATTGGAAAAAATCAAAGCTCCACAACGTATGCGGCATCCGCAAACAAACAAATAATACAAAAGCCGCCACCAATACAAATGAGTACCGATACGACGGCGAGCGGAATGCGAAGTCGAAGTGAAGCCGAGCGTATGCCCGAGGCAAATAAACGTCCGCCGATGTGTTTGTAGGAATTCGTTGCGATGTTTATCGAATGTGATGCGTGCCCCTAATGTAAATACTTTGCTGAATTTTCCTACCGATATGGGCCATAAAATCATTTTGTGAAGGTGATCCCTCCGAACGAATTAACGAGTGGAACTTTGTAGTCGTAAATCGAATGGCTTTCGATGTATAGTGGCACATAAATGTACAAACAAACGGCAATAATAAATATCGGGCGGGCAATTAAGCGCAGGGTTGGTGGGACAATCGAGCACAGCATCGAAATGCACTTTGCAAATGAACCGAATTGGGCGGCGAGGGCGCGGGCGCGCGAGGTGCGACCGGCAAATGTGATTAAACACAAGTGCTCCGGCGCTGCAGATGCACAGCCCATAAGATACGTGGCTGTACAATTGAACTGTAATTATTGTGAAATCAATACTATATTCATTATCGTGAATTGATGGGGTTCGTAGCAAACCGGTTACGCAGATGGAACGATCTACTGATTCAGACTCGATTTCTAAATCACAGCATGCTTTGGTGATCTAATATGAGTCAATTAAAGTTCTTTAAACTAAAGATTTTTACGTTTTAAAAATGAATGAAATAATCTTTTTTTATATAGTAAGATGTGCTGTTCAGAATTTACTACGAAACTTAATACTGAATAAAAAGGATTTTTAGAAAATTTATATCCCGGAAGCGACTGTCCAGGAATCTGTCACATACCATAAACCAAGGCACTGAACCGATTGATAAACTAGAAATTTACTGTCTTGAATGATGCCAAAGCAATTACCTTTAATTTAGCGCATCATAATTTTCCAGAAAACATTAAAATAAATCAACAAACTAAATCCTGTTAACCTTGAAGGAAAGAGTTGCAACAAGTCCGGTTTAGCTATTGGCAATAACTACAGTATTTTAACACATCGGGTAATTAAAATGGAATTACTCGTTTTACGTCAACTACAGAAACTGACTTTAGTGTGGGACGCTACTCGTGTCGATACTCTTGCGCCATTGCATCTTCCTAGCTCTTCGTGCTGTGCTGGCGCTGCCGCTGCGGGAACCTCAAGCGGCGGAAATATNTCTTGGGACAAAAATTTTAACTTAAACACAAAGTTCTACTATAAGGAGCATTGTTTCCAATATTTTAAATATTCGACTTAATATTTCAAGACTCTGCTGAATTCTGAACTATGCAGGATCTGAAAAAGGTTCCAGTCTTTTTGGGCGACTGTAATGTGTCTGAAGAAAGCGTAAAGAGGATTATGCAATCGCCAATCCCCCTCTATTCAGGCTCAATTTATAAAACATGTTGTTCGCTCAAGCTGACTTACTAAGCCATAGGTATGGTTTGTATCAATCCAGCAAAACCTAAAACGACTGGTAAACAAGTCCCTAACAAAACAAGGTAGCTACTGCTTTTAACAACAGTAGGTAACAGGAAAATTAAAATCCGAACACCAATGAAACGAAAAGCATCGTAAACAAAACCGAATACGTACAATAAAAAATATAATGAAAACGCCAGCCACGGACGTGGGCTCGAATGAGCAAACAAAGTTAGCGCTCGACCGGACTAATGGGAACGCATCCCATGCATCGAGCGCCAAATTTTAATGCAAACCGTTTTATATTCGTTCGGATGCGCGCAAATCCGAATTGATCATAATTCGATTTGGTGCGAAAGATAATTGCAACTGCCACTGGCGCTGATTGAGCACAGAGTAAAAAATGCTCGGTCGACATACGCGCCGCGCCCGCTCCTCCCGCTCTGTGACCTGCACAATCACACGCGCCATTGTTTGAACATCGCAGTTCGTTGATGATGTTTGTTCACCTTTATACATATTTCTTCATTTTGCTGCCATCACCGAGATCCACGCAGAATGCTTAATTATCTATTAATGTGTACGCCCTTAATGAGCTGCTTTGCTGTTTACCGAACGGCACAATTACACTATTTGTAAAGCGTTCTAAATCCAACTGTAGCTTCTGTAGAATCAGTTTATTCCCCTTTGGTCCATGCTATGGCTTCGCAGAGTTGAGTGATTTAACAGATTTACATTGACTAAAAAGTTTAGCCGACTTCAGCGACATCACAAGCCGACATTAACTTGGTACTTGCTAATTGGTTTATTATGATGAACTCAAACGAATATTAATAATTACTCGCCGCCTACATACTCTACGTAAATTCTCCTTGGCAGTGATCATGACAAACGTTAATGACCTGCTTGTGTTCTAGAAACATTTTGAATGCTTTATTACTGCTTCACTTGAACAGTTGTGGGAAGATTCCCAAAGCTGGTCTGTTGCTCTATAAATATTTGAGTATATGATATGACAATTTTCATATGTGCAAGGAATTATGTAGAGATGCACATGTGTTGTGACTAAACGCTGGACGTGTACCATTGACATTGAAACACAAGATATATTGATGCTACTTTTGTTTCGTGTAGGCAGTTAGTCGTATGTCAGTGCGTGCACAGGTGCTGGCTGGAGTGCCGCCGCATCGCCGCGCGCCGCCGCATCCGCATGAATGTCATCGCGTACTGACGGCCGCGTCACGTCAGTTATGACATATTGATGCCGCTCGATCTCGTTATAGAACGGTAATGTGATGGTGCGGCATGCAGCCCACTCGCGGACCAACGTGACTTTATCTTTCAGACACATCATCGTGATTTACATGATGTTCGCGCCAACACTACACTCGACAAGGTTCGCTGCGATCTTTAAAGTTAACAAATAACAATAATCCACTGAGTAATGGATATTTGACAGTTTATTATTTTCATAACGATATACCTACAGTCCAAATATAATTTGTTAAACAGTCATTGTACCACAAATCGCTTTGAATTCAGGTCATTGTTAGACTTCGTAGTTGATTACTCATACAAAAGACCTCGACGCTCAACATCGAATATGAAACGTACGAGTATAGTTCGAAATAGACGTTTTCTACATGTATTATCACAAAAACATAAAAAAATTGTGGTGGGTGGAAAGTCCAGTAGGTTTTATTTCAGGTATCACCATAACTCCAATTGTTAGGTACCGAAGTAACCTGACTAAGTAGTATATTTTGCTATGTTGAGATCCGACACAATCCAAATATTACCAGTTTACTGTAAAGCTTGATAATACAATCAAATCCAAACAGGGCCAAAATCAACGTGTAGTATTTCGCGGTAGATTTGTTCAACAAATGAAGTCGAAGATTGCTGAAGTTCATCATTTCGTTGGATCTAAGAGAAAATCAGTGCTGTCGAGTGGAAAGGTCCCACGTAGATACGTGCCCGGCCTAACCAAGCGGCAAGCGGCGAGCTCGCCGGCGCCGCACTAACGAACACACGCGCGGCTGATTGGAGCGGCAGTCACGGCGAGCCGATCGCCCCCAGCACCACGCCTTCCGCATTATTTCCGAATTGGAAAAAATCAAAGCTCCACAACGTATGCGGCATCCGCAAACAAACAAATAATACAAAAGCCGCCACCAATACAAATGAGTACCGATACGACGGCGAGCGGAATGCGAAGTCGAAGTGAAGCCGAGCGTATGCCCGAGGCAAATAAACGTCCGCCGATGTGTTTGTAGGAATTCGTTGCGATGTTTATCGAATGTGATGCGTGCCCCTAATGTAAATACTTTGCTGAATTTTCCTACCGATATGGGCCATAAAATCATTTTGTGAAGGTGATCCCTCCGAACGAATTAACGAGTGGAACTTTGTAGTCGTAAATCGAATGGCTTTCGATGTATAGTGGCACATAAATGTACAAACAAACGGCAATAATAAATATCGGGCGGGCAATTAAGCGCAGGGTTGGTGGGACAATCGAGCACAGCATCGAAATGCACTTTGCAAATGAACCGAATTGGGCGGCGAGGGCGCGGGCGCGCGAGGTGCGACCGGCAAATGTGATTAAACACAAGTGCTCCGGCGCTGCAGATGTACAGCCCATAAGATACGTGGCTGTACAATTGAACTGTAATTATTGTGAAATCAATACTATATTCATTATCGTGAATTGATGGGGTTCGTAGCAAACCGGTTACGCAGATGGAACGATCTACTGATTCAGACTCGATTTCTAAATCACAGCATGCTTTGGTGATCTAATATGAGTCAATTAAAGTTCTTTAAACTAAAGATTTTTACGTTTTAAAAATGAATGAAATAATCTTTTTTTATATAGTAAGATGTGCTGTTCAGAATTTACTACGAAACTTAATACTGAATAAAAAGGATTTTTAGAAAATTTATATCCCGGAAGCGACTGTCCAGGAATCTGTCACATACCATAAACCAAGGCACTGAACCGATTGATAAACTAGAAATTTACTGTCTTGAATGATGCCAAAGCAATTACCTTTAATTTAGCGCATCATAATTTTCCAGAAAACATTAAAATAAATCAACAAACTAAATCCTGTTAACCTTGAAGGAAAGAGTTGCAACAAGTCCGGTTTAGCTATTGGCAATAACTACAGTATTTTAACACATCGGGTAATTAAAATGGAATTACTCGTTTTACGTCAACTACAGAAACTGACTTTAGTGTGGGACGCTACTCGTGTCGATACTCTTGCGCCATTGCATCTTCCTAGCTCTTCGTGCTGTGCTGGCGCTGCCGCTGCGGGAACCTCAAGCGGCGGAAATATAAGAACCTTGTCGGTAGTTATATTTTCGAGTCGTTTGGAATTTAAATTCTCGGGTCGTGGGGTCCGAGTGCGCATAACTAATTAAAAGGTCCTATTAGCAAATCGTCTTATTTGCAAAACGGCCTAAAAAAAATTAGCAGATAAAATTTAAAAATCTTATGTTTATGTGTGGTATGACTGTACTTTTCTAATTCTCTTGTTATAGGACGTTCAGGGCGATTTGCACATAGGTCGTTTTGATACGGAATGCGATTTTATTACCATTGTGATTAATCTTTTTTTATATTTAACTACCCAATGTTCGATTTCAAAGTTTTCTTGATGATGTTGACGTGATTTACATTATTTATTAATTTTTTCATTTCTTTTTTATTTTACACCTAGTTCAAGTGCCAGTCGCAGTGGGTCAATTTACCCCACTAAAGGGCAGTCTTAGTATGTTTATACTAAGATTTGATGCCAGTGTATTCTGGTTTCTGCCCTACTGGCATCAGCTAGTAGGGCAAATACACTCCAAAAAAGTGGCGAGTAACTCTGTCCCACTAGTGGGGCAAGTGGGGCAGAGTAGACTAATTCAAGTTTTGCCGATAAACATGACTTTTGTCTAACTACTTACGACGATTTTAAAGAATACGATATATAGAAATAAAATAAGTCTCAATATTAAGAAACAAAAGGGCTATTCATTTAAATGTTTTATTGTACTTAATTATGTTGCTTTTTTAAGAGAAAAACCTGCAAAGCTTGTTGGTAAGCTTTAAGTTAATTCTGTCATACACCAGCTCGCCTCATTCGAATCCGTAAGGGGTAGTTTAATACAGTTCCCTCGGCAAACAGTGGCAAGCAACAATGGTTGAGTATTAAAATAAACAGAGCGGCGCGTCGCCATGTGGCTCGGTCGTGGCGAGCAAACACAACACAGACTAATGTATTCAGAGGCTGCACATACAACGCCCGCGCCCGGCGCCGCCTCCAACTTCACTTTGATTTACTAATTAACCTATGACTTGCATAACATCACTTGCAACACAACAATCAAACGCTTGCTGTTCCATTATACATCGTTTCTACATCATTTCTCATGTAGTTAGCTAGGGGGAGCCGAGAGTCATCTGTTCAGCCCATTATTTGACGCTTCAATGTAAAAAATATGAGCGCGGTAAACGTAGTGGAAACTAAAACGATTAAGTAGTAAGTGTTACATGGAACCTGCTGATATACAAAAGCGTTTATCATAATAATGACAACTATGTGTCCCAACAAAATGAAGCAATCCAATACAAGTTAATAGGAAAGGACAAGAACAGGATACACACACACACACAGGACAGGATAACTATGTCTCCATCGACACAAAACTACCTTAATTTGTTTTTATAGTCGTGCTCGTGGTCAATCCATGACGAAAATGACAGTAAAAAACCTTTAAAAATACTTTGATCATAAAAAGGATCCCAGAGTCCTATACGAATAAATAACATATAAGAGTTATTTACTGAATAGAACTAGCAAGAAGCAACACTAATATTTGGCAAGTTAAAGCTATGAGGCATAAATAAAGGCTCGCTGCCCATGTGTCGGTGTTTGCGCATTCAACTAGCGCTATGTGCAAAGGTCGGAGTCGACACGGCCGTCTTTATTTGACACGTTGTCAGAGGGCGGCCCTCCGGCCCTCCAGGCGTATGAAAAACGTGAGGCCGCGCGGAATGATCTAATTGTATTCATTAGCCGGGCCAGGCCGCGCAAATATTGACACGAGCGGGTCCGGGCGGGCCCGCGCCAGCCGAGCTTTGATCATAACCGATAGTTACATTTTCAGGTGATATGTAGCGTGGAACTTGGAACCGTTTGGAACGTTTGTGATTGTTAGGTTAAATAAATAGAAGTAACAGATTAAAGTACCTAAGACTGAATTTTGTTAGCTGAAAATTAATATGTTGGACCGAATGAATAGATGTGTGAACATTTTAGGTACGTGTTCAGGTTTCTTCGCCCGCAGCCAAGTAGCTACTGCGCTACGAGGCCTAAGAGGAAAACTATAGAATTTTACCCGTAACTTGTAGGATTTTTGTTTAGTTTACAAATAGTTATAATTAAATCGACCAATGCCTTAGGTTAATTTTGTTTAATTAAGGCTACATATGTAACATCTAGCATAACATGGTAATTTAAAGTTTGTTTAATCTAATTGACAGATCGAAAACTGAACCGTTATTTTAGTAATGTTCATCTTCAAAAATAATCAAGATTAGAAAAGATCATCATAATACTTGTAAATTTTAAAATCATAAAGCTAATCTAAACATCGTGAGCTAAAAATAATTAGATACCAATTTCATTGAAAACAGAGTGGGTCTGCGTAGAGTAAAGCTAATACAAAATAAATCAATCGTTGGCCGACGCGGTCGAGCGCGACCAAACATCGCGAACACACCCCACTGTTTATACTTAGCGGATGAAAAGGCAACACCGAACGCCCCGGAATAATATTAGCTACCCTCAATAAGCCATTGAAATCTATCAACTCGAAACCCGCACACCGAAAAGCAACTCTATTTTTTTGCAGTCTAACGCTCAATTCCAATTGTTGGAACCATCTTCCTACGTCGTTTTGGAATGGTAATATTTTTTTTACTAACTGGTAACATGTGTTAACATTTGATGATAATCCAGGATTAACACATCATAATAAAGAGATGAATGCATCGTTTATTCAGGCCGTATGTCGGCTTGTCGGCGCCATTCGACAGCGTTTAGTGAATGACAGGTGTGCCGACGCAACTCATCTTATTTGATTGGATCGGATTTAACTGGGTCGCCTAAAGACTTTACATTAATTATAATGGTGTGATACGTGTTAACAGTCATTGTTATCGTGTTTATATTTTGCGTGATTTGTTTATGCGTGGTTAAAATGGTCGAGTGATGAATATTTAGGGCCGATTTTTAAGTTCGTATAACGTTTAACTCACAAAAAAATGCATCTTTACAGCTTTTTTGTAGATAGTCTGAATCTGTGAAAAAAATATCTGCAGCTTCAACTAAACTACAGTAGCACATTTGTGGGTTTATTTTTATTTTATTCGCTATTACCTATAAGAGAAAAAGGAACAAGTAAACAAGCTCATCATCAAATGATTATTTTTTTATCTTGGGAACATAACTGAAGAATGAAATTCATAAAACAGTATCTACTTATGACAGTTTCGTGAACACCTACAAAAGTATAGTCATAACTTCTGATCACGGAGTCAATATATTTTAAACTCTATTAAATCCCTATAAACTTGAAAAGGTTCATAACTCTATAATATCAAAATGAGCATAATAATGACGTCACTGTACACGACAGATGTGAGCAAAGCGTACGGTCCATTACTTGTCACCCCTATTATCCCGAGCTAAGTAAATAAACATCGGATAAACTATTAAGTCCAAATATATGACGTTTTGATGCACTTCCATCAACATTTGCAAGAATTTATAGTTGTATTTATGTTTTGTTTATCGTTTGTATTCCATTTTTGTTATATTAGCCCTCAATTAAAATATAGTATTTGTTGAAATGCAAGAATATTTATATTATATTTTACCAACTGTTTCTACTACTTGTTATAATTAGCGCATGCAAAAAAAAAAACAGTTAATTATAAGAATTTTTATAAAAAAATATTAAAATGTATCTGTGCTACAGATATTTATTGTTTAGTTTTATCCAGAATTCATGGAGTCAAAATCTGTGATTCAGTGTTTAATAGAGGCAAAGGTAAAAAAAATATTCGTCAATTTTTCTTACAAAACACTGGCAACCTTTATAATACAAGAACTTTTTTTATATTATTCGAAATTAAAAGGTTTGGTTTTTGCTTAATTATTTTTCTTCTGGTTGATTTAGTCTTAAAAAACAATATAAGTAGAAAAAAACTTAATGGTATCTGTCAATTATTTTCTTCGAAAATTGCCAGTAAGTACCTAAAACTAGGAAATTTCACAAATCATGATAAAACTAAAACAATTAATCATTCGTAATCGATATGTGACTTCCCTAATCCATTCACTCGCTTCCCCACTGGGTTTTACAATTAAAAATGTAACAGATTTGAATCGATTTTGACGAATCACCGTGATTGGTCGGAGTGGCCGCTTCCGCGAGACAATGCCCGTAATCAGTTGATCGTGGCACGCGTCACGACAAATAGCCGATACTGATCGGCAGATGTTTAGTTAGAACTGTCTCTGATCATTTGGTGTATTGATTGAACTTTGAGTCATCATCTAGGTACTGGGCCATTTAGTTTGTGAGGATCAATTTCATTTGCAAGTGCTGAAAATGACTGCGTTACCAAAGATTAATAATATAATTTCTTTTATACCATCTTAATAAATAAATAATAAAAAATTGACTATAGAACTCGTTGTGATCTGACGTACGCTTGAACAGATTCTTTTGAGTGGTGTAATCTGCGCCATACATTTATGCAGACATTGACATATAGTGATACCGAGGAGCTTCTTACCACTGTACATTAAATGAGATAGGTTTACACACACTGTAGGCTTAAAAAAACACATATACCCTTGCACACATTTTATTTCATTTTATTTTCATCCTTTAATATAACATAAGTACTTTGTTCGCCCACTGCACGTACCAATATTTTGTAACCGCAATAAGACTCAGTATAAATGCATACTCTATCCTAAGATACAGACAGGTTTCCTGCCTAGTTTAGGAAAGGGAGTCCTTTGACCATTTTATATTTGTTGTACTGGTTTTTCTTTATAGCATTTAAAGTAGATAAGGCAACTCTGTATACCATGTACAAACTACTTATATTGATTATACTTATTATTATTATACTTTCACACAAGGATAAGTTTTTGTCCGTCGAAAAGTAGAATTACCTACCCTAGTACAACAGCACACACATAAAATCAACAAGGTTATTCTTATTTGACTCGCTCCGTAACCAATATGTTTGATTGACCGTACTGTGGTGTTTACAGTATTTGCCGGTTATTGCTAGCAATTTGAAGGCCCAATAAAGATAATACAGGATCCCGTTAAGCCGTAAACTGATATTATATTTCCGAAAGGTATGAAATGGAGTCAAATTGCCTCAAGTCGAATAACTCATGCATAATAAAAGTAGTTCCATATGCGATAGAACTAAGTGACCGGAATAGTTTCTTTTAGATATATTATGTATCAGAAACATGTTTAATCACTAGAAAAAGGTAATTATAATATCAGAATAATTGTTTTTTATCTCCCGTTTTTGTAGATAAATATGTAAAAAATGTCTTCGTTCCAAAAAAATTAAAAAAATCTCCATCTTGGTAAAATCGTAATCAAAACCACATTCATTCAATAATAAAGATTACGTTAAACATTCGCATGACCTACTGGCCATTTTTTACCAAAAAAAAATCACAAGGCCATCTAATACGAAAGAAAAAAAAACATTAAAAAGAAACCCTAATGGCATCTAAATATTTTTTGCGAGTTAGTGGCCAGTATTTTCAATGTAAGTCCAAAAATATAGTCCTCAAAAAGTATTTATTACTTGTCATAAGTTAAAATGGAAACTAAAATATATGTAGTGACACTTTGACAACTATTATGATTCTGGAAAAAGGTTTCAGCGATAATCTGTTTTCTCCTAATTTTCTCATACATAAATCATTTTTATTAATAAGAAAATTATAGAAAACCGGTGAAAAAGAAACCACATTAGAAACATAACCTTTAACTTTAGTTTAAAAATAAGTCATAATACAGTTATATTTTTACCATGATTTCATTAATTATAATTAGAGTATATTTGATCTATATTTCAATAGCACATATAAACACGATTGTACGAAATAATGAGAAATTAAACATTTTAACGACAACGACGCAGTTTTTTTTGTCAGGCCACAAATATTGATATTGTCAGTATAAAAGCCGTTAACTAATTACTTTTTTACTCATGTCACAGATCAAAGTAGAACCACGACACGCCATGTGGCCTAGTATTACAATAAACTACAAGATCACACTCAGTGTATTAAATAAACAGGGTCAATGAGTTGCGATTTTTTATGATAAATGTTTTGAGGATGGGGCAAGAAAAAATGAATAAACTATAGTTGATATATAACAATAGACTCACTTGTCCCTCCGTCGTTGTTAAATGGTTCGTGAGCATAGAACAACCTTTGTGATTGCCACCAAATGTGGGGCGGTGGAGTGACCGTACTGAATGTATTATTGAATTTGTTCGTGATATAAAACCTCTATAAATTTACACTGTTTTAAAATGTTACTTTTGCTATGACAGGTAGGTCCATACTCATTAGAAGTTTTTCCATTCTTTTTTGCGGTTCTTGTGCTCCTTAACTAAAAAAGAAGCACCTAACGTAAGTAACATAATCAATATTATATACTAATAAAAGTTGAAGAGTTTTTTGTTTATTTATTTTAACGCGCTAATCTCTGGAACTGCCAGTCGGATTTGGAAAATTCTTTTTGTATACGATAGCCACATTCATGAGGAATGCATGCATGCATGAATGGGAAATTCCTACGGAAACGAGAAAAAACGCGTTCAAAGTCGCAGGCAAAAGCTAGTAGTATTATTATCAGCGAGAAAACATACCTCAATAATTTCTATATAATTCTATTGTTCTTATGTCGTACATTGAAATTTTTCTAAAGGAGTTCTCGACTTATTAATCCGCTTAGGGACAAACAAACTCAAAGACTAAAACAGTTTATAGTGACTTCCAACGTTATATACTTTTACCAAATCTATTTGTTTTTTTTTTCACAATCTAAGCTAAAGGCACCGATGAACCCAAAAATCGAATGAGAATGGCAATAATTTAACAAAAATTGAACAACACTCTCCCCTAAGTGATATAGCATTTCCTCCACCAGGCGACAACGGCGCATCGGTTATGAACGGCCATATATTCAGTGACGCTGGATAGTTTGTGACAGCCAACATGCTCCCCTGCCGAACTTCCTCGACGGAATGGACTAACAATGAACTTGCTGTTTAGAATCGCAATGCCTTAACTTTTTGTAAATCTGTCATAAATGTGCTTCCGATTGTTGTATAATGCTTTTGGTGCCGAGTAGTAGATTAATATAAAAACGCATAGTTTACATTCAACTACATTTATTAGATACTAACCGATGCCTGCAACTTCGTTCGCGTACATAACAAAGGCTTTCGTACAAATTTCAAATGCTTACGTTATTAAATAAACCTATTTTCCAAATTTCAGCTTTCTTAATTTAGTAGTTTAGGCTATGCGTTGATAGTCAGTCAGAACTAACGATTTTATAAGAACACTAGCTTTTGTCCACGATTTCGTACGCGCATATCCCATTTTTCCCTTTCCCGTAGGAATTTCCCGTTCCTTTCATATTATTTTTGTATCATATACAAAATTTAATTTTCCAAATCCGACTGGCAGTTCCAAAGATAAGCGCGTTCAAACAAACAAAAAATTAGACAAACTAACCCTTCAGTTTTATTATATAATATTAGTATAGATTTATGTAGATAATAAAAACTTTGAATAAACACAATAAAAAACTATCAATAACACAATAAATTAGAAACAAACGATTTAACTCTTAATTAATATTATTAGGTAGTCGCTTCTCACACTTACATAGTAAATTGTGGGAATTAAACATAAAAATCCCTACAGTAAACGCTAAACCCACACCACACCCTGGGAAAAACCAAATTACAAAGCCCAAGACATTTTTAAACATCCCCTTTATGTCACAGAGTAATTTTCTCGTATTCGAATTGTATTACTATACCGTAGAGACTCGATAGTTGCACTTGATCCCACGATTCCCCGAGGATACTACAACAAGTCGCGAGCTAAATGAAAAATAATTGCGCGAACCCAGCTAAAGGGTGACATATCAACGAGAGAGATAGAAACACTAATTCCACACATGGAAGAAAGAGATAACCGTATATTCGCACCCCGTATCCTAGGTCGGAATCGTATAATCTGAACTAGGTATAAATGTTTTTGTAATTGTTAGTGGGCAAACTTCGATACCTTTGGGACGTTTAGTGTGAGAACCATGGAAAGAATGAGTTTCACACGCTTTCGTGTTCATCCAGTGGGCGATAATAATTTTCTACAGCTATTGGCGCTAATGTGTTTTAATTATATTTTTTACAGCATATCGGTTTTTTTTAGATAGACATTAACCAAGGTAAAGATTTCTAAAAATGCACGTTCACCAAAAGCACGAGTAACTTGGTAAAATTATCAGAAATAGTTAGAAAGTGTATTAAAATCAAAAGAATAATGTCTCATTTATCTACTCCACGTCTAAGATTATCACTTCTGTTTATGAAAACAAATCTATAATATAATACTTATGACGTATTTCGTAGCCCGTAGCTCCCGTAGCGCGTAGCACACCCTCCGTAGCGCCTCTACGTATCTACGACCTCGAGGCACTTTTTAATCGCTTTAAGTGCTTGCTAGGATTTCCAACACTTATTTATCGTGAATAGCAAAAGAAGAAGAATAGTGTTTTATGTGGGAATAATACCTACTATTGTTTGCTGGAAGGTAGTAAGGCAATTTCATCAGTAGTCATATTTTATGCTGTCGTAAAACGACAGAGATTCATTAAACGTAAAATATTTGCATCCTCACGTTCTGTATTTGTCACGTAATGGTTTTGAAAATATGTTGGAAAATCATGCCTTTTTAGTGCGTGGCAATAGACACCAATAATACCGATTTCACACAACTCTTATTTAGCAGATCGTGTGAAAATGCAAGAGATGTTAATCAATTAGACAGACAGATTATTATCGTCACATCACAACTATGGGATCAGCGCGATACGGTGCGCAGGAGCAATCGCCCGAACTCCTCCGATCTTCCCACGGAAACTGCCGAGCTTGTCTGTCATCTGCCCCTGTTGGTACCGTATCGAATGTCACGCACTCACGCCCCACGTCCAGTTTAAAATAGATAATACTTTTGATGATCATCATTTGATACGCTTGTTTGTCTTTTTTATAGAGCTGCCGTATTGTAATGACTTAATTTGACTCTTCACTTAATAGTGAGAGGCGATTACTTCAATTGATTTTTTAAGAGCCTTAAAATGTTTTTTTTTATCCTAACTTACTATTTATGATGCTGAAGTGAACTTTATGGTATCATATTTTGGACGCGGTATCTTGTATTCGTCATATGAATGTATCATGTTATAATGTTGCCTGAGGTCCAATAAGTAAACTATTAATTAATAGGGCGATCAATCCATAAAATAATTCAAACATATTTTTGACACAAACGGTTCCTGCACTTTTCCTGTAGCTACCTATCTACAGCGCCGTATTAAACAACAATATCAAATTCAACATCCACTAAACTTAAACATCACGTGCCATAGTTTGGGATCAAAAGTGTTCATGTTACCCTACTGACAAAAGCACGAATCACGAGACAAGAGCCTCCCGCCACTAAGTGATTACTTAATCCGCTTTTATCGCCAGCCGAACCGACGGCAATCAACGCGATTAACTAAGGGTTAACACTAAACCGTCCCATTACTTAACGCTGTTGTTTCATTTTCATACTATAACCACTAAATATTTGATATTGAGGAGTTAGTTTTGGGAAGGGAAGTTTGAACCAAACCATAAAACTTTACTTGTTTTTAATCAGTCCACCTGGCAGCAACGTATTAAACGCCTTTTTCAACAGTTTTTAGAGATTGACCAAGCTGAAAATTGATATTTCTTATGTCAAAAGACATAAAACCTAAAAGCTTCTAAACTGATTTATTAGACAACCCATAAAACGTCCCATCTAACGCAAACTTTCAACACTAGACAATAATTTTGCTTCCTTACCCGATAATAATATTATTATGGTTCTGTCGCACCATAAAACTCAATTGAAGCAGACAATGGCAGTTTTATTCCCCATTTGAAGTGCAGCGAGCGACAAACATTTGCGGCAAGTGTATCTAATCATGCGAGCGTGCGAGAGAGGCGACGCGTGGCCGCCATGTGACGCACGCGTGCCGCACCTGCGCCCGCGCAGGGTCACAAAGTGTACTCAAAACGGATCATGATGCGAATCTGTGTTAAATTAACAACGACTGATTTTAGACGCCCTTGATCAAAATAAATGGTCCTCAAAAAGATCTCGGATGACTTAAAACAATATTTTCGGAAGGTCGTTTTATAAGATGCAGAAATAAATAGGTGAACTATGTTTGTTACTAACGGCATATATTTTTCAAATAACTTTTATTCCAGAGAGAGAGTTTTCACAGATTTATCATTATTAAATCTACTTTCTTTCTTTCTTCTTTCATTTTGGTCGTTTTCTTTTCGTTTTCGTGTCAAAGCGATGCGATGTGAGATCATGTGGAATACAATCTTTCAATCTATAAAAGCTCAAAATAGTTACACTTACAACTCAGTAACTGACTAACTGACAAAACTCAAAGCATCTATTGCAATTAACACTTTTACAGACACTTATGAATTGTCAAAGAATCAATCAGAAAGATGAAACTGGTTACATGTTCGAATGCATAGATCACTGTGGAGAAGAGCGTGCGAGAACATCCACAGCCACTATGTTTAATCAATCTAGTTACAAAGAATTGGTGTTAATGTTGAAATTTATTTATTTATTTAAACTTTATGTACAATAGTGGTACATGGGCGGACTTAATGCATCAAGGCATTCTCTACCAGTCAACCTTTGGGTTATTAAGACTATACATAGTATTATTATTATTACTTATGAAATTATTTATACATAGTCAATCTTTAAGTCAATCATCAAATTCTAAACAGAACGTCTCACTTCAAAGTTGTAAGACATAAAACCAATTACTTGTGAGAGCAATAGCAGCCTGTGCATCAGTCCCGGCGGTCCCAGCGGACTGCAGGCGCAAGATCTTAGATCGAGAGTTGGATTGACATTTTGTTGGCGGATCCCGGCGGGTTGCATGTCAATCTTTATTGCTGCCTCTCGAGCTAGCGAGCCCCTGTCACGTGTCAGGTGACCACCGCACTTGTAATAACATGAGCTAGATATTGTATATAACGAAACGAAAAGCAATTGATTGTTTCTGAAGCTGTACTACCACACAGAAGAGATCGGGTCAAGGGTGGGTTACAAAAACATCATCGTCGTCATTTGAGCATCAGAGAAATAGATTTCATTTAGTGAAACGCTATTACCAAATTTTAGATTTCAAACAAATAAAAAATCCAACTTCATTCTTATTCTGAAATTTCAATATCTTTTCAGGTTTTCTGAACCTTGTAACAAGTTTGCATTAGACTTCATTAATGAAACATAAACCCACAATCCATACCGCCCTTGTCTCAACTCGAACTAATCTCTCGCGCCGCACAGGGATAACAATAAAACCAAAATGGTCTGTGATAATATAGAATTTATTGACTCGGACGCTACCGTGCAACACCGCTTGATGGATTAAATTGCCCTATCCCTATGACAACGTTGGCACAGAAAAAATACGCTGTGTATTAAAAAGCAGCTGGTCATTTTTCAAGTGATTCCTTTTGCTCTAACAGAACAGTTGGCCGACTTTTTGTTTCACACCGGACGGGGGCTTATGGCAAATTGTGCGTTTGCTTAACGCTTACGCCGACGAGCAGTGTTTGCGCACAGCCTCTGATGAATTTGGGTAGCAGCCGCTTGTTGAATTAGGACACGTCGCGCCGCTCTTGACGTTTATATTTTTTAATGTAAATTCGTCGCTGACCACAGCTTCCGTGATTGTTGGTACACCTATTTACATAAAAATGATTCTATCTGCCGAAATTCCTAACGCAACACCCTTTGCGTTACAATAAAGATAAAACAACATCGTGAAAACCTGAAGCTTTTACCAATACTTATTCTGTATTTACAATCACACTGCAAACAAAATTAATTATTATTCAAAATTTAAAACGCGCCACTGCTTAATTGTAGATATAAAATACAGTGCAACATTAAATTGATATTTGTTTATTTACCGAAAAACAACCCGCTCGTTGCAGTTATCCGGTTTTAATTGTAATATGTGAATTCGTATTTTCCAGGCGAGTTTTAATTATCAGGAGTCGCGCGCGCTTGAGTTACGCGACCGCCCGCAATATTTATGGCGGCACCCCGCCATTCCAATACACTTTTTAACGTAATGAGCGCTCGTTGCCGCGGGAGGGTGCCACCCGCTTATGTATACAACAACGCGATTGTTTATCCATTACACAGAGCCTATATACTCAGCTGTACCTACACAATGTCGTCAGTATAACGGCGGTCGAATCGAAAATATGAAAACACGTTTCATGAAAAGAAATGAAACAAAATGTAGGTTTGTGTCGGTGGAACAATAAGAGTGTCGGTTGCGCCGAGGGCGTCATATCCCGGAATACGTGAGCAGGTCGCGAGTCGCCGCGGTCTACGTGATCAGATAACTATAAGACGGCGGCACTCGCCCGATTCTGAATTGCATTAAACATTCAGGAGGAGCACACGTCGCAGATCTGACTCACATAAAAATGAGCGCTTATTATGAAATTAACTAGAGCTAACCGCACGATGTCTGCTCACTTTTTTTGGTAGGCGCCGCCCGTCAGCCGCACTCGAATTACTGGACGCTAATTGGACTGCGGAAATGTGACGGACGGCGCGGGAAACCATTTATTTTTTTTCAAGCCTACTGTGCCTTATGAGAATAATCTCCCAAAATCCTTATTTTTGTATCTTCATTTTGGTTTCACCGACGAATCAGAGAATAATTTCATCAGAATTCGACGGTTTCCGGCACAAACACACGTTTTTATTTTTGAAATTCAGAGAGAAATATTGATTTCTTCAACTTTTACTGCGGCTGTGTTCTGATAGTGTATTTAAGTATCTTTTTGTTAATTAGAAAGCGCTTTGTTTGTTACTCGCTCATTCAATGGCTTAAAAATACAGAGAATATTGTACCCATTCAAATAAGACAGATGGTTTCATCTTTTTCGTTAGTGAATTAATTCTCCATTGAGAAATATATCCACTCAGTACTTACACAGTTATAACATACAAAACACATAAAACGAAACAGATTGACTGACCTGTACCCTGGCCTCAGTGAGGTCTATCTTCATAGCGATCTCCTCACGGGTGTAGATGTCAGGGTAGTGCGTCTCCTGAAAGGCTCGCTCCAGCTCCTTCAGCTGGGCTGATGTGAACGTCGTCCTGATCCTCCGCTGTTTCCGCTTCTCCGTCAGCGAGCCCTCGTGCCCGCCGTAGACTTTGTATGGAAGACCGGCTGAGGGAGAGAACGAAACTTTTGATAATTCAGATGATGACTATGTAGATATAACTCTAAAAGTAAATGCAGTCCTTAAAGATGCTAAATCTTATTTTGCTCTGATTTTACAATATTAAAACGAGTTTTCTGAACCGTTGAAAACAGAATTATAACAAATACTTTTACATTATTTCAAATCAAATACGATGAGGTGGTGGATATATATAAAGATCTTAATTGTTACAATATTTGTACTCTACACGCATAGACTTTTACCCAAATGTCATAGGTACGTAAAAGGTACAACGCAACGCTTCAAAGAAGAGTTGTTTATTTATGAATGCAAGTAGCTGCTACGACCTATGTACTTAATAATAAAAGTCCAGCGGTCCATTTATCAGAACAATAAAGAAAACACATTGAATAAATACGCATTACTTTAAAGCTTTCAAAATATCATAAGATTTTCATGAACAAATCAGTTTCCACATCGTAATTTAATGAGTAATACAAGTAGGTACGCCAAGGTACAGGTTGCGCGGCCATTTTTGTCTCCCCCTGTCGGAGACGCTCCCTGCCCTCTCGATACCTACGTTATGTGCACGATACACACATAGCTACAAATATATCTGCTCGAGGTTTGCTTTCTCAAATATTTTTACAGCTTTGTCCTTATGGAACTCTTGATGTATAATTTTAATTACTAACTCTTTAAGATTAGGTTTACCTAATGTTAAATCCGTTTTTGGAAGTTTATTGAAAAGTTTTTTTTTATTCTAAAACACATAGTTAAGTAAGATTTTTAATCGTTATGTTATTTGTGTAAAATCAATGAATACGTATCATATATGCCAAATTTCGAAAGAAACGTATACTCCTCTTTACACTACATCAATCCTAATATATATTTTTTTTTTCGTTACTGACTGACTGACAGACAACGCACAGCCGAAACGACTGGTCGTAAAATGCTGAAATTTGGCATGAAGCTACACTCCGTATGGCACTAAGAGAGGATTTCCCGAAATTCCTACGAGGACGGGAAAAAACGGGATATGCGCGTACAAAGTCGCGAGCAAAAAAAAAATCATGACTTAAAACAATATCAAAGATAAACATATTTTTTTTACGTTTCAGACAAAAATAAAGGCAAGATTCCATTTTCAAATACTCCTTAAAAAATTTTGGACCTGTAGAAAATTAGTAAAAATATTGATGTTTGTGTATTTTCAGACTGTATCATCCATTTTAAAATGTAGCTTCCTTTTTTTAATACTGCCGCAAATAGCTCTGTTGAAAACGTAGAAAAACTCGTAGCGTTAAGTTGTCGCGTGGCATAAGTATCGATCGTCGTAGCGCTACGCCGTAGCCCATAGCCCGTAGCCCGCTGCTACGTGAGACAATGGACTCCTTTTATTTTTGGGTAGCGTGCAACTTTGTGCAACTTGAAATAAAGTTAATTGAATCGTCTTCATTTATTAAACCAGTATTCATGTTAGTAAAAGTAACATTGTACAAATATATGTTGATCTTGGTTATTTAATAGATATTAATTGAGTGAAGTCAGCAATCACGTAAGTAGTCCATTTTCATAATTGAAGTGTTAGCTTGTAAAGTCACAGCTTGCATAAATACATGCAGCCACAAAGTCTTGTAAAAAACAGTACTACGACATATCCAAAACAAGTCATAACGCTCAGTGGTGCTAAAACATGATCCTTTGCAACCAGAACCCTAACTGGCATCAGACATTATCTGTGGTGCGGCTGCGGGCTCACGGACCGCAGACCACAGCGCAGCGACAATTACCTCAAATGAACCGGAATTAATCGAGACTCGCTTCTTGGCCGAGCTGCGGTCTCATTTGCATTATTAATAGAGGCTGCGGGGCTCTCTCCCGCGC
>NDFZ01004882.1:39985-71814 GCA_002192655.3 Mamestra configurata
CACGACAGCTCGCCGCCGCCCGAGCCCAGGCAGCCCCCGTCGAAGCCACCGCCCGCGCCGCTCAGGTACCCGTACTCCATGGCGATCAGACAGCACAGCTAGCTACCCAGACACCCGGACATGTGCTCCGACCAGACCCTTAATTAAAGTTTCGCGTAAAACAACAACAGTGCTGCGAAAGCGCCGCGCCGCGCGGGGCGCGTGCGTCTTGTGTCGGAGGGAAGCGCGCGAAGGCTCACAGCCGCATAATTGGATGAGCCGCGACTATATCGAATTATGCCGATTACAGATGGTATCGGATCCCAACGATAGTTTTTGCCGGCGCGGAGGACCGCGCGCTCGCCCCACTTGAAATCGAATGATAAGCCTAATTCAATAAGGACGATCCTCGAGGACGGGGCGGGGCGCGCACCCCCGGCGGTCGGCCAATGACCGCGCGCGGCGCCGCAGCACGGGCTCTCCATTGGTCGGCGCGCAACCCCTCTCCGCGCCCGCTCGGGGGTGCGTGTCACGACACTTGTCTACTTTTCTTTTCGCCGACAGTTCCTTTGTCATTGAGGAAAATAAAAAAGTTGTAATTAACGATCCAGGTAGGTACCTACTTAACGAATGACTGTAGGTATTTAGTTGGTAACTTTGTTAAATGAAATGATACTTGTTTCAAATAATAATAAAGAACTTGGACTGATCGCGTTATTAATTAATTTTATTTATTTAATTGTTTGAAATCAAAGTTGTTGCTATTCAAAGATTTATTGCAACGATAAAGTTTTTCCCGTAAAACCTAAAATCGAAATAGCACAAACTTTTGCAAAAAAAAATACAGGCCGGAACTTTACGACGCTATGCAGAGCACGGCTTAATAATAATTGTCATTTAATACCTAACCAAAACAACAATTTTGAAAAATAGGTAATAAGCACTTTAATTAAACCCTGTCTAAATTATTAAAATTAAAGACTTACCTATTATTATTGTTGATTGCAGACAATATACAACCCAATTATATGAATCTGAAACCGAGTTCGTAATAAAACGGAATCATTTCATTTAGTGTGGGATCCTGGGGGATAACTCGATAACTGATAAGTTTTTACGAGAACTCCGCATCCCGTGTGCTAAGATCCGGGACGAGCGTGTACGATTGTGGTGCTCTGAATAAGTAATATGTAACTTTTGATGTACTTTTGGATTACTGTGGATATATTTAAAAGCAAAATATCAATGATTGAAAATGTATTTTAAAATCTGTAACTGCAATGCAGCCTTTTTTACATCTTTTACTGTACCTAGACAAATGTTTTCAGTATATGCCTAAATCAACATTTTAGAAAAAATCAGCGCAATTATATGAATCTGAAACTAGGTTGATAACAAAACTGAATCATTACATTTAATGCGGGATCATGGGGGTAACTTGATAACTGATCAGTTCTTTACGAGAACTCGGCGCCCCGCGTGATAAGATCTAAGGCGAGCGAATACGATTGTGACGCTCTGAATAAGTAACGTCACAAATTCAGATGCACACTCCATATTTACCAAAACGTCACGATCTTTTATCAAAGACAAATTGATTTAGGTAGGTACTTAAATCATTGTTTTAGGTACCTAAACCATCATTTTAAACAATATTCAAGTCATTTATATCAATCTGAAGCGGGACTCGTAATAAACGGAATCATTTCGTTAGTGTGGGATCCTGGGGGATAACTGATAAGTTCTCTGCGAGAACTCCGCGTCACGCGTGATAAGATCCGAGGCGAGCGAGTACAATCGGGGCGCTGAATAATTAAAGGCAAGAAATGCTAATGTGTAACTTTGCTTTTTTTTCGGATTTTGTTTAATAGCCAATGTTAACGGCTTAAAAAGTATTTCAGAATAAGTAGTAAATTGCAGCCGTAGCATTTTATTTTATTTATTTTTTATTTTTTTTTATTTATTTAAGGAAAAACAAACAGTAGCACAATAACAACTAGTCATACCTAATATCTTAAATATTACATTTTAAACAATTATGCTACCCACTACGTTCTCCACAGATTACAATAAAAAGTATTTAAAAACTAGCTTTAGACACAGATACAGTAGGTAGGTACCTATAAAACGGTCATTCTGGATTTTAATTTAAATATATATTTAAAAGAAAAAATAAATTTAAGGTATGTTTGTGTGCGTACATTATTAACGATTACCCACGTTGTATAGCATTTTGCTGATCTTTTAGAGTTGCTTGGATTTGCTTCTTGAATGCATTTTTACTAAGAAAAAGAATGTCGATTGAATTAAACTCATTATTATATGTCTCAACCAAACGATAAAGTGGTGAACGCGAGCCAGCGTTCAGCCATCATTGTTTTTGTGTCCTTGTTTTCTTGTTAAATAAGGTCCTTAAATGAACACTTAAAAGTTGAGAGACCTTGTAAAAGAATAAGAAGGAAAAAATGTGTTTTAGAAATACTTAACTTAATATAATAGCTTTCGCCTTTTAGTACATTCCAAAAAAATCACAAAAATCAGGATCGCTAATATCAGATCGTTGAACAAGGTTTTTCCTGTAAGATAAAAATGTTCAACTCACATCTTCATTTCCCTTGAACAGAAACCTCAACAGAGGGAATGACGCACATGCCCCCTGTTGAGATTTCTGTTCAAGTTAACAGACTATGATAACAAAAATAATAAATATAGGTAACGCTGCTGCTTATGATTATTGCATTATGCACCTAAGATACACGGCTTAATAAGTGAAAATTTCGGAAATATTTAACACTGTGAAGGAAAAGGGATGTTGCCTGTGTAAAAAAAATATGATTATATTTAGTCCATCAGTTAGATGTTCGAAAAATATTGGATACGTGTTTTTTAGGGTTCCGTACCTCAAAAAGAAAAAACGGCACCCTTATAGGATCACTTTGTTGTCCGTCCGTCTGTCTGTCTGTCAAGACCCTTTATTTAGGGAATGCGTGGCAGTGTCGAGTTAAAATTAAAACAAAATACTCAACTCCTCAGTCTCTTGAAGCTGTGAAAAAATCAAACTTCTAAGTTAATGCAAAAAAAAGACACGGCCATTTATGCCGCAAAAAACGTATATTTCGACACTCTCAAGGGAATCAAAATTTAAAAGGTAATTTTCCGTTGACCTATAACTATGAAATTTGCCAAATAATACCGTCTTATACTACAAGTATAGGGAAAAATCTGTAAACTAGACATTTGTAATTAAATTATTAAATAAAATTATGTTTAAATAAATAAAAAACAATTTTTGATAATATGTGCCTAAGTTTTTTTATAATGTACCTACAAAATTGTACGAAACCCCCGGTGGGCGAGTCCGACTCGCACTTGTCCGGTTTTTTTATTTTATCATTTCAATATAAAATTACGTAGATAAAACCACTCCGCTACTGAATGTCGAAGTTTGAAATGTCGACGTATGTTAGTTCTAAAGTACAGGATCTCGATGTACGCCAGTTCGAAAGTTCACTGGAGCGAAGTATGCAAGGCCGACGTATCGTTAGTTAGAAAGCATACGAGTGCGATGTACGCCAGTTCGAAATTACCCTGGTTAGGTTAGGTTAGAACTGTGACCAACTACGCGCGAGCCGAGCGAGCGAAGCGAGCGGTGCCGCGGCAGCGGCCGGCGAGCGCTACCTCGAAATTGGTCGCGAAATTTTTCTAAGTATTTTTTTCATAGTGCCCCCAAGACGACACTCTGACCTCCTCGAATCTAATTAGGATAATCTAACTAACGATACGTCGGCCTTGCATACTTCGCTCCAGTGAACTTTCGAACTGGCGTACATCGAGATCCTGTACTTTAGAACTAACATACGTCGACATTTCAAACTTCGACATTCAGTAGCGGAGTCCGTCACACAAGTTTTCAACACACTGTATCGTCTTAATTTTTTGTTTACGTGGCAAAAGAAAAAATACGTGGCCAATATTTTTTGGAAATGAAAACATATTTTTAAAAAGTCAAATACCCTATTGATGAGTAAAATTCTCAAAACTAATGTAGAATCTGCTAAACAGTTCAGATATTTTATGAATAAGACTGTTTCAATTAGAAATCATTTAACTTTTAATATTTTAAGTGCAAAAAATGAACTGTCCCATATATATTCTGGTAGCATACAAAACACATCTAAACCCAGCGGGCGGGCTAACAAGTGCAGGGGATCGTGTGAGAAAATGACGCGTATAATATTCACAATATTGAAATTACAACGTCTCCGGTCCTCAGGGACGCCGCACGCGGCCGCGTCCGCTCGCGACATTCAGCTCGCTACCTTATTTATTATTTATATTAATTACCCTGGCTTTTTTGTTGTTGTTGTTTTTTTATTGCTTTTCCTGTTTGGTTTTGTTACATGGTGATTAGTACTTGATCCATGATTTGTTGCAAAAAAGGTCAGTAGGATTGCAACAGAAAAGCTTCTCCAGGTTTAGCTAAAATACCTACTTACCTATCTAGTTAGTATTAGTACTTTAGTACGTCCTGCAATCATGGGTAGGTTGCTTTCGTAAGCCCTACCATTCATATAATAAACTGTATGTGTTTTCTTAAAGGACAAACCACGTAACTACAAAAGTAAGATGTTTTAGTTCCGTGAAAAGGTAGCGAAACAATCACTTGACATGAAAGTTAGTAAACACTTCAAATACGTATTAGGTACGTCCGAGTAATGTTTTCTCGCGAAGTGTTTCAGGAATAAAACATTAACTTTGAACATGTATCTAGGTACAACCATGAACAGTATCGATGGTCACGGTTTGAACCTAAGTTATAAAACTTGTTAGAATATGTACGAGAACCCTTACGCTGTCTCAAACATATAGGTAGGGAATGATTAGGCATTAATGGACTCATTATGGACTTTAGGTACAAATTGTTTAAATAAATGTCTGTATCCAAGGACCAAATACGACAAAATTCCGATACTTTTCAGCAATTTGCACTTAAAAGAAACAGTCCAGGAACAGTTTATCATTACAAAAACCAAAGTGCGTAGACAGGGGTAGCGTAAATAGCGGGTATTCCGCGCTTGTCGCGTCTCGCGGGATGAAAAACAACGAGTCTCCGCGGTAAAATATGTGATCACTTAGCAACCTGCAATCAAACAACAACTGCCGCTGAGTTTTTCTCCTTCGCTGTCGACGAATGTGCCTTTTTTCGTTGTTTTTGTCTGATACGTTTGTTGTTTGTATTCGTGTTTTTTCTCTAGCACACCGTTAAATGTTTTGTATTAATATCTGTTATTATTTATTTTCTCTTAACTGGTAGGGTACCTATTATTTTCCAGGGTACCTATCAACGTAGATTATCATTGTTAAAATTACTAGTACATCAAATGCAGCTTTGCCTGCATTATTTTCGACTAACCCAATTCAATCTGACATCATAATCTCAAAACTAAAGCTCCACAAATTACATACAATTTCGACCTTGACTCAGCAAATCAGTACAAGACAAACAGCCTTAGTAAAACATGACATGTATTTGCGGACGCCTGCCGCTGCCTGCCGACGTCACAAGCCAGGTCGCACTCGCAGCCGCGGCATCTAATCTGATAATGCGTCGGTTATGGGCGGTGTGCGTGCGCCATTCTCCACTTACCCTCGACTAATTCGATTTGCGCCCTCCCGGCCACATGCCGAGCTGCATCGCGACTGTCCCCATACTCGACTTGTAGATATTTTTAATTAACGTTTTGTTGCTCAAATAATCATGCTTATCTGTCACACGGTACGGTATTTCAGGTACTCAAAAGAGTCTTTTAGAGGATGTAGCCGTGACGTTACTGTCCAAGGCGGAATGCTTAGTGTAAGGAGGCTTTTATGAGATGGAATCTAACAATTATTTAATTTAATTTGTTATGGGTTCAGTCAGGTGGCTGAGAGCTACATCGTCAGCTACGAATTTCGTGCAGAATCAAATCCTTATCTGGACTTCTTGTAAATAGAAACAACACGTCTCGTTAAAGTTTAATTTACGAGTATATTATATATATGATATGAAGGGCACTATCATTTTAAAATATCTATACTAGTTAATTTTATGAGTTTATTTAAAAATATCTTTCACAATTTGAAAGGTACTAATGTACATTATAAGTAAGTATTGATATAATATAATAACCCAGGTAAAGCCGGGTGTGTCGCTAGTTAATGATGTAAGTCTTTGGAAACCATTGCAGCATAGAAGCTAAAATACACATTTTTAGTTTAGTTTAGAATTTCGAGAACGTTTCAAATCCTACTTAATAACGGCTTTTGCCATATTTTTTCAGGCAAAATAAGAGGTTGACATCCTCAACTTCAAATACGTAATTCAGAAAAGGTATACAATATACAGGGCAAAACTGCTATGGTTTCGTCAATCAGGGATCTTTATAAATTTTCAACAATACTCTTGTATTTCAGGATTTGACCGACCATGAAACTTCAGCGAATTCCTAATGACGAAGGTAGGCAATGAAACGCCATTACCAAAAACTATGAAAATGTTGTAACTAATATTAATGACCGAAAAGTTTTGATGTTTTAAGATAACGAGTTAAACGTGCGCACAATATTTAGTTAATATAGGTAACTTCATAATTAACTAAAAACATGTAAAATTATGTGTCCAGTAAAACATGATTTTAAATTAAAATAAAATAATAATTTTATTACGGAGATGTAATAAGTAGTTGTTTGTGGCAAGCCTGCAAAGTCTAGTGGCGCGATACTTGTATTGAAACCTGAGCATAGCGATGGTTTCAAAGGTACGAGACGCAGAATAACCTTGCTGCCGAGCCCAACATACAACTTTTCACCTCACTACAGCGAGGAAACTGCTAGGTGCAAAAAAAACAAGATTCAAAGTTGCTCAATTTCATTGGATTCCATTGTGAATGTTGGAGACACAGACGGATTGGCAGCCGATTTAAAACGATTAAAGTTGAAGGACAAGTCCAAAGATCTGGGCAAGACTATTTTAAAGCTATTCCTCCAACGATGGCCTTGTATATTTTTGAATTGTTTTCTATAAAGTCCTCTATGTATCCTTCTGTCACGGTTATCAGCGCTTAAATCAGACAAAAGTGTGGGCGACGTCCTCTTAAAGCATTGCCCGGTGAATTGCTCTGGTTCCTTTACTCCTAGGAACGTGGCACACTACCAATTTTAGTACTTCCCATAGGCTGCCTAACACATTTTCCTTTGCGATATTGCAAAAAAATATCCATCGATTGGTGTACTATCAGGCCGCAAGGCTTGATATTTGTCTACAATTTTGACATATTCGTCAGGTATTACGAAGTTCCTATCTATACAAGTCTTCGTGTTTGATAAGTTAACCAACAGCAACTTTTCTGAATGCTTCTCAATGTGTTTCACTATAAGATACGTTAGTTCATTAGTGCGGCACGTCCCACTACTGCCAACAATGAACCTGTAACGCAAAGAAAAAAATAGTTTTATAGCAAATACTAAGACAGTAAGTACGTACTTTCAAATAAAAGTATCTACTTACTTTGAACAAAGGTATTACAGTATATTTAAAAAAAAACGGACAAGTGCGAGTCGGACTCGCCCACCAAGGGTTTCGTACAAATTTGTAGGTACATATTATCAAAAATAGTCTTTTATTTCATTAAATATAAAAAAATTGTATGATTTCATTACAAATGTGTAGTTTACAGATTTTTCCCAATACTTGTAGTATAAGACGTACCGTCTTAATTTGCCAAATTTCATAGTTCTAGGTCAACGGAAAATACCCTTTAAATTTTGATTCCCTTGGAGAGTGTCGAAATATACGTTTTTTGCGGCATAAACGGCCGTGTCTTTTTTTACGTTTACTTAGAAGTTTGATTATCCTTTTAATTTCAACTCGATACCTCCACGCGTTCCCGAGATAAAAGGTCTAAAATATATTTATAATATTAATGTATTTTCAGTGGACTAGCGGTTTAAAAATGATTTTAAAAATTCGAATTTTAAAAACTCTTTCCACGCTAGCGGATAAAATGCACTTTTGAGTCAGGTTCTTCGAACTTTGTTGCCTGCAGTTTAAATGGTTATAAATATGAAATTAAAAAAAACTATTTCCTATTTATGAAAATCAATTATTTGTCAACATCGGGTGTTAAGAAACAGGAGTTTGGTTTGCAATAGGTTAGAATATTATCGTAGTTTTGAAATGTCATCAATAAAAACATTTTTGAATGTTTCTGTCGTAGTATCAGGAGCAGTTATAAATTGGTTATTATATTTTATTCTATAATTTTTTCAGGGGGTTTTATTTCAGGGATATTGTTTTTGTATTATTGATTTTTTGCCACATTGCTTTAGATTTATTTGATATTATAGATATATATATATAATTAGTATAAAATGTATTGCTAATAAGGATATTATAGTTGTTTAGCGACCTTTGAGTGAGTTCTATGATTCTTAAACATTTTGCTTATTTCTTAAAATCACTGTTATCTCTATTATTACTTGATAGTCGATATATTTTTAGTAGAATTTTTACCGGAGAGAAGATTTTTAATCCTTTACTGAGCCACTTAGTATTTCTTATGATTGGAACCTTAATTTTTATGTTTGACAAGCAGAGGTCATAAAAAAGTTAAAATAGTTTATGGAATTCTTCAAAAGCAGTATTTGGGTCACTTTTTCCTTAGCCGTATCACTGTATCACTGTAAGTCAAGGCATTTAATATTTTTTTCAACATTTTAGTGGGTTACTGAGTACGTTTTTGTATCATGACATGATAGTATTTGTGCTGTATGATCAGACAGTGCTAGTTCTAAAACGCTCTGTTAACAGTCTCTTATGTTATGTCTGAACAATGTTATCAACAATGCATGGTTTTCTTTGCAAAACAGTTTGTTCGCTTTTTGCAAGTTTTAAGTAAAAGCTCCGTAGTAAATCTGCAAATTCTCTCGAAACAAAGATACTCCATCTTTACATAATTTTGCAAGCATAGCCGTTAAACGTCAAAAAATATTTCTTAACAGTCCCTTTCAGTCTTTGGAGGTATACTCGTATACATTAATTAACTTATGCTCAAAAAATTCAATAGCCAATCATTCGATTAGGTTGGATACGCTTACAAGATTTGCTTCGTGTAGAATCTTAAATTTATGATTTTGTCTCTTGAGCAATTTGCCGCCATAGTATAATTGGGAATTGGGAGAAATTTAAAATCGGCTGTTATCATATTATGCTCGGTAACACACACCACATCAATAATGTTATTGTTATTGTTAATATTATTTAAATTTATGGTAAATTCATTAGCTTTAAACCATTAGGTAAAAAATATTTTAATTTGATTAATAATTTAGTGAAAGTAATTGTATCGTCCAAAGACGACTGAAATAAATAAATAATAATAATACTTAATATTATTTATTTGTTTTGATGAGGTTCATGTACCTATTCTGTCATAAGACAGCTAATAAATGCAGTTTTTTTTTTTCGTGATTTACATTTATCATTTACCATTAAATTCAATGTTTTATCATATTCTGTCATCCGTAGGTACATGCATCAACTACATTAAATATGTTTAAATCTAGGATTAGGTCTTGTAAATTGTTTAAAATAATATTCCATACCTTTGGTTATAAGTTTCGTAGGTGTCCGGAAGATTTAAGTTGGAATCCAAAATATAAGCATATACACTTCTCATCAAAAAAATCGAAACACTTTCGTTTTTATTGTTTTTGTCCTAATTTTTTACAAAAGAGAATTAATTCCATGAAAAAAAAAACATTATTGTGTAGCTGGCAGTTTGGTCATTACAGTAAGAAGAAAAAAATCAAAATTCGAAATTAGAATTTCATTTGTTTATCCTATAAATGAAATTAATCACTGTTTTGAGACAAATGTGTATTTAGGGTTGGAGTACGTTTCTCGTTTAAAAACTAAAATTAGCGCTTGTCTTTAAACTTTTTGTTTCTTATTTCATTTACTGTGACTTTGGGACGTCTGAAAAAACTTTTTTTTCTAAAACATATGGATACTTCGCCCGCAGAAGCCGCCCAAGTGGTGGCATTGCTGGATTCTGGACTTAGTCAGCGTGTTGTGGCTGCAAGATTGCATCTAAGCTTATCATCTGTTCATAGAGTCTACAAACGCTATCGGGAGACTGGTTCGTTCACGCGCCGTTCAGGATCTGGCAGGAA
This sequence comes from Mamestra configurata, assembly GCA_002192655.3. Classification (NCBI taxonomy): domain Eukaryota; kingdom Metazoa; phylum Arthropoda; class Insecta; order Lepidoptera; family Noctuidae; genus Mamestra; species Mamestra configurata. Next base: position 50,177 of record NDFZ01004882.1, read on the forward strand.
TCGGGTCACTTCTGAGCGAGATGATCGATTTATTGTAACAACCTCTTTACGAAATCGACGCCTTAACGCTTTTCAACTGCAGCAGCAGCTTCGCGTTGTACGAAGAGTAGCTGTAAGTGACTCTACAATAAGAAGAAGGTTGAAGGAACGCGGATTGGCACCGCATAAGCCAGCGAATGGGCCGAAATTAACTGCAGACCATCGAAGAGCGCGCCTTAACTTTGCACGCGAGCACCTAACTTGGTCATACCTTCAGTGGAGCAAAGTACTGTTTTCTGATGAGTGTAAAATTATGCTGTATGGTAACGACGGAAGGAACAAGGTCTACAGAAGAGATGGAGAACGCTTTGCACAATGCTGCATTGAAGAAAAGGTCAGCTATGGTGGCGGTTCGTGGACGGTTTGGGGAGGAATCAGCGCCGACGGTAAGACAGAACTTGCCTTTGTATCTGGGCCACGGCTGCCTGCACTAAACTCTCATCGGTACATCGAACAGTGTCTTGAACCTCATGTGATGCCCTATGCACATTTTATTGGCAACGACTTCATATTCATGCACGACAATGCTAGAGCTCACACCGCGGGCGTCGTACGAGATTATCTTACCGAAGTCGGTATCTCCATTATGGTATGGCCAGCAAGAAGCCCGGACATGAATCCCATTGAACATCTATGGGATGAATTAAAGAGACGAATTCGAGCAAGAGATCCAGCCCCAGAAACACTTAGCCAGCTGCAAAATGCAATCCAAGAGGAATGGGATAATATACCACAACATGTGATCGTGACTCTCATCCGATCGATGAAGAACCGTATGGAAGCAGTAATAAGAGCTCGCGGAGGGAATACAAGTTATTAAATAAACGTTTCTTACATTTTTTTTCATTTACGCGTGTTGTTTTACCCATTTCCTTCATATTCCATACAGGGTAAAAATTACTCATTATACAAAATACGAAACCTATGAAGACTTAATTTGAATTTAGAACATTAACATTAGGATTTAAAAACCTCATACTACTCACTATTAAATGACATTTTACATTTATTCCTAAATATACACATTTTTCTGATAATCCTTATCAAATCATAAACTGCGAGGTGTTTCGATTTTTTTGATGAGAAGTGTATATAAGATATGTCTCAACATCCATGTAGATTAAATTATTAAAGGTGTCGATTCTACTATTGATCATTTAATTTTTGTAAAACATATATTATAAAGTCAGCAGACATTCTATAAAGTTCGTGTGGGTTAAGATTTGTATTTTTTGGCGAATGAAAGTAACTAATCTATACTAATATTATAAATGCGAAAGTTTGGATGTTTAGATGGATGCATGGATGGATGTTTGTTACTCAATCACGTCAGAACGGCTGAACTGATCTTGCAGTTTATACAGACAGAGGTAGATTATTGTCTGGAATAACACATAGGATACTTTTTATCCAGGGAGTATTTCCTTGGGATAATTTTCGGCATTCACGCGGGCGGCATACTTAGAATAGCTGCCACCAGCGTCCTTCTGAAAAACGTCCTTCTGAAATCTTCTTCCCCAACAGTAGTCGGGTACTTATTTAATACTTTACACTCAAAACTTGCTCTTTTCTCAAAAGGTTTCTATAAATTTTCCAACCTTTATTATTAAGTAGGTATACACCCGAAACCTACAATTGAAACACTGCTATTTTAATTTACGTGAAATTCAAATGATAAGTAGCTATAGGTATACTATGTGCATAATGTAGATAGATATGACTCGTATAGAGTTTTAATATTTCCTTGTCATGAATATTCGTCAGTTTTCTTACATGTCCATGGCCGATGAAAGTTTTCTTAGGGTAAGCTTTTGCCTAAAGTTTACCACGTACAAGACTATTCCGTAGTCACGACAGCTATAATTGAAGACTCTAGCGAGGCCCTTTGACTGTGCAGTGCAGACGAGGGCAGGGTCCGGAGAGGAGCGGCGCGGGGCGAGGGCTGTAGTGCACCTGAGCCCGTGATTGATGAGCCTCACCCATCGCCATGATTGCGAGCTGACGCCGCCATTAACAAAGATCACGTGACGTATGTACTGCCGTAGGTACTGCCTCGATAAGACAAGACACAGTTTCACACTTAATATCTGTGAGCATTAGCGTTAATTATACCAATTTTAACTTAATAAATGAAGGGGTATTTTTTCGTTCTCAGACAAACGACTTTAAAAGCATCTATTAAAAAGAGGATACAAGATGGGTAAGTAACTACATCAAAACCGACTCTACGCAGACCAGTTTGTTAATCCTACCAGATTTACGTAAGCGCCTATGCAAAGATACCGTCGTTTGTCTAATAAAACAAACCGCGTATTTACTATCTGCACTCCCGATAGCTCTTTATAGTTAGCGTTAGATCAGTGAAGGGGAAGATCGGTCCTTGGCGGGACGGAGCAGGTCCTGCCGCGCTGCTTGTCAAAGTGGCCGCCGGCGTGTTTGAACAACTAATGAGCGGCTCCCGGGAGACGGCGTGTTTGCACCGAACGCCCGGGGCGCTCGCCTGGGTTTTTCCTACAAACGCCTGGTTCGCCCGTTTGTCGAGGTCTCTCGCCCCCACTGCCCTCCAAAGACTCCTTGTTTGCTCGCCACTCGGTGTCGTATCGGACTTTCGAGTGTAAATTGGAAATTTGTAGATAAACCAACGTACATAAACGGGATCACGTACCTGGTATATCTTTGCACCTGTGTTGGTGTGTGCAAATAACGCCAGGTGTGAGTTATTGTGTAGTCACTACCAGGCTTGTACCTACAATAGCAAAATAAAAAAAAAATATTCAGATAGTTTTGCATCAAGCGATAATATGTTTAAATTGAAAATGAAAAATATAAATTTGTCCCAAAACAGTTACATGAATATTATAAAAGAGACATCCCCATGAAGTAATTAATAATACTTGTGTTGGGGCTGTTCTTATGATATGTTTGTTTAATTAAGTTATTTCTAAACACAGTTCAATAATGTGATGTAATTTGGAAGCTCTATAGCCCATATAAAAAAATATCAAGACAATCACATTTTTTTAATTCAAAGTATATTGAGTCCATCAGTCATCGCATTCTGTGACATATGTAATACTAGGTTACCGTCATATTCTAAGATAGTTCATATATCATAGATCACTCGTTGGTTCAGCATGAAAGGAGACCTTATAAATATTATGTATGGCGGACGTCACGCGGTTTCACCCGCGAAGTTCCCGTACTCGTGGGAGTACGGGGATAAAATAGCCTATGTTACTCGCTGATAATGTAGCTAGATATTAGTAGTAAAAATAAGACCAATTCGCTTTCGCTTGTACCTACAATATTTGTAGAGGATTATTTAAAAGAAACCGGTATGTCTAATTTACGAGTTAAAAATAAACTATTTAGTCGGTGCTGCTATCTATGTTCAAAGCGTAGAATTAAATGCTATAAAACCGGCTCACGTAACGGTATTCGTATACGTAAGTGCATCCCTCAGGAAGCCGGTAGCTTTAGTACTTCCAGCGTCCCCGTACAGAGGGCGCCGCTACTGACGAAGTTTAAACTTTTGGAAATTTGTGCGATTTTTAATATATAGATAGATTAAATGTGAATATTTTAGGTATAATATTAATGTTATATTTCCTCAAAATCATTGGGTTACTGTTTTATTTTTAATCCATCTAACAGTGATTTGTGTGAGGTAGGTACAAACGGATAACCTACTTACAGGTCCACCACAGCGTTCCCTTAAAATACCAACGCCAGAAATCTCCGTTCCACGGCAAATGTAGGTAGTATTTATGTCAATAATAGTAGGTATTTATGTAAAAAATCTCGTACTCTAATTTAATTTCGAGAAATCCTTTGTTAATGCGCCTCTACACTCCCCAAGGAACTTACCTACATGCCAAATTTCAGCTTTTTACGGCCAATAGTTTTGGCTCTGCGTTGTCTATCAATCACTCAGTCAGTCAGTCGCTCAATCACTCAATTACTCAGTCTCTCCGTAATGAAAGAGTTTTATATAAGTATACTAGCTTTTGCCCGCGACTTCATCCGCGTGGAACAGTTACTTTGAGCAGCCGTTTAAATTATTAAGATACATTTTTTTCTAAAACGCTAGAATATCATTATTTTTATTTATTTTTTATCAAGTGGCTAAATACAAAGGTTCATGGTTTTTTATCTTCAATAATGACGTACTCCCATACAAACTTCCCTCCCCTATTTTAACCCCTTTAAACCCATTTCTCGTGACAAAAGGTTTAATTAATCTCTAAACCAAAATTCATCTAAATCGGTTCAGCGGTTATTGATTCCCCATATAAACTTCCACCCCACTCTTCACCCCCTTTAAGGAGGATTTCTGGGACAAAAACTATCATATGTCCTTTCTCATGCTCTAGACTATCTCTGTACCAAAATGTTATCTAAATCGGTTTCGTAGCTTAGGCATGATTGCGTAACACACAGACAGACAGAGTTACTTTCGCATTTATAATATTATTTGCCATCCCTCTTTACGATGCAGTTGAATACACAAATTATGATTTCATATTCCGTGTACCCATTATAAATGAGTCCCTCTTTTTAAAATTGTTGCTATCTAAACTAAGGTGTCAAATTTCATGAACCCAAAAAATACCTAAGAATCTTAGGTACAAATTTTAAAATACCAAAATCGTGTTAGGGGATATTTGTGATAAACTAAGAATGACAGCCTTTGTTATTTACTTCGGCCAATATTCGTAACAAGTTTCATGTTCAGTTTCAAGTTTCATGCCCGAGGAATAAGATTATTCCATACAAAGTTAAACACCCCTTAATTCGCCTATTGAGGGGAGTTGTGAAAAAATAATAATGGCAATCTTTATTATTTACTTTGTTCAATGGCTCAAGGAATAAGATTTTTCATACAAACTTCCAACCCCTGTTTCACCCCCTTAGGGGATGTATTTTCAAAAATCCTTTCTTATCGGATACCTACGTCCTACAAAGAACACACCCTCTAAGTTTCAGTCATTCAGGACAAAGCATATATGTATAGATTGATACGCTTATCGCCATTTATACTACATAAGTATTATATTAGGATAGGTGGCTACCTATATCTACAAGGTATAAGATGTGTCTAGTCGGTACCTACATGCAAAAATAAAACCCTAAGCACTTGGTGTGCTTTGAAAATACAAAATATGCAGGAGCTAAACCAAGTTGGTACTCAGGATTAATTAAAATACTTTAGTGTTTGTTTTTTGCTTTTATTTTATTTTATAACTATACATTAACTTACATATAGCCAACCTATAAATTAGGCTATGCCATAGACTTCTATACATACATAGGCAAAATAATCATACATAGGTACCTAAACACAATCGATCTTTAAAACATAACCTTAACTATACAAATGAACAATAGCCATGCCAGTGACTTTATCAACTGTTCTCATAATTAAAACTTTTCAAAGTAGAAATTATAATAAAATTGATTAATCTTTAGAGTACGTTCAAGATGGAAAGATAAACCTGTCATGGTGTCAGGTACGCACTTCTATCCGGAGTACGGGCTATTACCAGATTGAAATTAAAAATCGACATAGGTGTTTGGGGGCCACTTCAAGTTTCCTATGGCTGAAAAAAAATGTAGTCAAACAGAAAAGGATTATTTTGAGTGTGTTTTAGGTACTAGTTCATACACTGATCAAATGCTTTATAAAAATAAACAATAAATTAATTCAAACAACAATGACAAAAGATATATAGATGTAGAAATACTCACAGTATACGTGGGATACATCGCTACGCCACAATTAAAAGCTGGCCCTATCATTGAAACATTCGTAAGCTGCTTGCCTAATTTCAATTCGAGGTAATTTTTAAATTACGTGGTTGCATGAACATCCATATTTTTTAAACTTATGTGAAAGTTACCTTTAGTCGAGACGGAATAAAGAGAGAAACTTGAAAGCTCGCCCATTAATTTATTACAATTAGTATAATTAACATTGCGTAACGTAACGCTCCGCTCGTCGACTGCTCGCCGCTCATCACTGACTACGAGGCTCTATGCAAGTCTCTCCCTTGCTGCCGCCGCCACCCAATAAATACAGTTACTAATTACAAGCGAGGAAATTTATACTGTCTATACATTTACTAGAACTTCCACCGCCTCGGTGATGAGTATTCTGTCGCCTTCTTAAACAATCTGCCAAACAAACTAAAATATCCTAATTACTTAAACGATAATACTTAATTATACAAGTTTATTCTAAAATCTAAACATTAAGTTTGGTCGAAAACAGGAATGTGTAAAACGTTTGACTAGAATTTACTAAAACTTAACATCGACCTAAATAAATATTACAACATTTAACATTTTCACTCATTATCAGCAAATACTAAACACACTCCCTCCACGAAGAGGGACTAGGTACTTAATTCCATTTTACTACAGAATGAGATCTTACACGTTAATATACAGTGACACACAACACTATCGATACAAAATATACATAATGTAAGTAGTTCTTTTGTTTATTTGACTGTTTTTTCTGAAATACATCACATTTTTATTGCTATACGGATTTTAGTTAGTTTTTTGTTGAAAGTAAAAGTGACTTCGTTTACCGTCAGTCTATCTAAACATTTGGAATTCATGGAGATCAAACAGTATAATATTATTTATTTTATAAATGTTTAGTCGAACAAAAATATATTTGTTACAACGTTTAGCAACTCACATATATAAATGATTCTATTTTACAATAAATAACATTAATCTACTCTTATGTTAATATTTCACATAAATAATTTGAGATCAATGAACAATAAATTCTCATTCTAACTTTTCATATTGTACAACAATTGACATCGCTATTTCTTCAGATAAAGGTCCATTTTTTTGCTTCTGCGCGGGTCTTCTCTTCTAAATCCAGGTGCACGAAATAAAAAATCTTCGTCACAATGCAATCCATACTTTCATAAACACTGAGTGAGATCGTTGATTTTGGTTGTTGATTTTGTACATTTTCTATGCAGGCTATAGTGATCCTTGAAACGAAAATAAACTGTATCCAAGAAACAATATGTGCGTGTGATGTTATTAGAAATGTACGTCTTGCACGTCTGTAGGTGTGTCCGGCAGCTGCGTCTGGCCCGGCGCGCTCTGCTTGTAGGGCTGCGAAAGACGCGCGCGCGGCTCCTGAGGCTGCGTCTCCCGCGCCAGCACGCGCTCCACGTGGCGAGCCACCAGCTCGGCGGCGGCGGCCGACGTGCGCGTCAGCGCGCACATGTCGCTCACTGACATGCGCACACGCAGCCCCCGCGCCGCCGCCGTAATACACGCAGCAGCTATCAACGACGGTGGTACAAGAAGAAACTCGGTCTCTGTTGACAAAAAATAGTAGAATTTAATATCTAGGTTATTGTTTATCAATATTATTATCGCATTGTTTGAATGCAAACTTATCCTACCTACACGTTGTGCGACTATTCATAAGGTTGATTTTAAAACGGGTTTCTTGTTTACATGTTTTTGTATCGAAATTTTTGTACACGCGGAGGACGCAGGCGCAGGTAGAGCGTGCACATCTGTTGTGAGATAATTGCCACGGAGCGCGGAGTGCGGACAGGTGGCTCGGACACCTTGCATCTCAGCGTCCTGTCATCCCACGCACGGCGCACAATATTAACATTTTATAACCTACTGACCGACCAAGATCAAGAACATCGTCTAAAAATAAAGCATTCAAGTCAAATAAGATAGCTTGTATAAAATAATAAGCAAAAAAATGTTTCGATCTTCGACGACGAGGTACGAAAAAAGTCGCGTTATATTTTGCACAATACGAGAACTCTTTTGTTATAGTTTTAGAATAAGGAAGGAGAACCCAACAGCTGCCCGATTTCTGCATTGCGTCCCCGTCTGCATCTTTGTGTACCTACTGCGGGACAATAGACGGGGAATAATGGTAATTTACATCTTAAGTCGTCTAGCTAAGGGCGCAGCTGCAATTTTCTACGAAGCTTAGGAGGGATTCTATTGTGCAATTTTGAAAAGTAACTTCGATCACAAGTCGACCAATCAATATTATTGTCGTCGATTAAATTTTGCACTCAAACGGTCGTAATCAATAACTCAACATTTGTATTTTAGAGACCTCATACGTTTAATATATGTGCCTACATTATATTGGTATCGTTATGTTGAACATTGTAACTAACGGTGTAAGCATTGGAGCGTCACAAGTCAATACAACATAAACTTCAAGTCGCTTGGGTGCATGTACTACGACGTCAGCCAAGACGGCAGATGTGAGGGCACCTGGCGCGACCCTTCCGCTCGCACCTCCGCGAACCATGCTGCCACCGTAGGGTCAGTGCCCACCTACTACAAGCATGCACCCTTCTTACCTTCATCGTGCCCTTATACGCTATACATCATGGATATTCCTTAAGAAAAACAATATCGCCACACGCGAGCGCGTCATAATTTTAAACATAAAAAGTGCCCACACTATATTAATGTAACTCAAGCTCACTAGCTTGTGTCTGGCAGGTCAATGAAACCAGACTAGAAGTGAACTTTAGGTCCGTTGCAGACGTTACACTTCCTAAGCACCGTGCATGTCACCTAGCGCTTGAACTTAATCACTTCAATAAACGACCATGCAACGGTACACGTCAGAAATGTGTATAAAACAGGAAGGTCGTTGGTTAATGTGCATTTCTATGGACCAGTAGCTTATTAAAAATCAAAAACGATTGCGAGTCGCATATCAGGTCTGATCTGGTCAGCATGAGCAGCGGTGCGTCACGATCCGTTGCGCGACAGGTTGCCTGTCAGTTGGCGCCGACATCTGCTGAGCCCACGCCACTGCTAGCGACCCGAAGACCTTACACCCCCGCGTCTTACCCTTCTAATTACCCCAACTGCATTGAAATAGACCATACACTCAACAGACATCGAGGACCGTTATGTTCCGTTTGAGAAACCTGTCAGTCCCACCCCAATAATGAATCCTAACCTAACACAAATAGAATGCAAAAACGCAGGGGTTGCAAATAGTTCGTCTAATTGTGCGTTAAACTGGTTGTGATCATTTTATGGCGAATATATCACAGATTTAATGTCTTATTCAAAAACCAGGTTTAGTCAATGATTTTTATGTCTAATCTGAATGCACACTAATTTGAGTAACAGTTTATAATTTATTATTTCCGTTTCTTTCACAATAGAATCGAATTTCAAAGAATAAAAGGCTTCAACAATTGAAGTAGGTACTCAAATATTTGATCTCGAATCGGATGTTGAAAACGGAAGCTCGAATCTCGCAGGGTATACGTTCGGTTAAGATTGTGTTTGGAGATGTACGGCTTATCGGGTTAGATAGGGTGGTAGGGCCAGGTGCGCGCCGAGACGGGTCTTTATCGCGAAGCTTTTGTCGAGACTTTGGGACAGGGATTCGGGCGCGGAACAATGGCCGCGGGACGTCTTCGTGTATTGTGCGCGAGTCAGCTGGCGCGGTCGTCGGGCGCTCCCCTGCGTACGCGCCGACTACTCTCATAAGTCACCGTAACCGTGACACTACACTCCAAGAAATTAGTCCGGTCAAACTGCACATGTTGTGCTCTATACAAAATGTATTGCCTGCAATAATAATAACATGTAGTCTTCCGAAATTTTACGGTTGGCAAGCAAGCCATTTTATGGGATCCGAATTCGAATATTGAGTATACCCTCTTAGTAATCCCAAATCTGCGTAATTATGATTACAGTAATTAAAATAGCTAATAAAGGAAGATGAAGGAAGTTTAGGGGTCAAGTAATGTTATTAACCCTTTCACACCTCGTGTAATGCACGATCAGTTACCGGCAATTATGCTACTTCCGGCGACACCGACAAAACTTGACGCCCCGCTACACGAAACGTTTCTGTTTACAATAATACTTCATAGATGCAACTGATAGTTGACCTGGTGTAATATTAACACTGATATACGCACAATAGCGAATACTTATGCAGTAGTTTGAAAAGCTCCCATGTCAAAGCTTTTCCGTTATAAGTAAGCTGTACTTTCAAGTTCGCCTTGCAAGCGTACCTATAAGTTACACAATTAATTCGCTCAACGGTATCCTACTTCGTTATAAACGCTCCAGCTTCTTTCTCTTTATTTAATGAGTATAAGAACTGTGATTACATGTATTAAACTGATTGTGCTATCAAGAAACACAGCTTCTTCTTGCCTAATTCATGAAACAACAGATGAATAATGAAAAACTCAAAAGCAAGTCAATGGACCAATGGAGGGTGACAGACGGCGAGACCCGGTTATAAATAACTGTTATCGGGATTCGATGGACTATAGGGGCGGGCAGGGTTAACTGTCACGATNCGGGTGGTTATAAATAACTGTTATCGGGATTCGATGGACTATAGGGGCGGGCAGGGTTAACTGTCACGATATCCTTTATACAATTCGGTTAACTACGAGTTTTACGAGTAATTAAAAATGTTTACGACAAAATTAGATGTCTCATTTTACTCTTAAAAATTAAATGTAAGCACAATAAGATACCTACCTCAAAGTTACGTTGAGCTCATGAGGTTAGCTCTTTAGAGGCTAACATAATGTAGGTACCTACTTGCTACTAAAAATGTATGAACCAACAAGCTTAAGGTAACCACGCTCCGCAGTCTAGTTTTAGTAATATTACCAGTTTCTAGGTTGACAAAATCAGTTTGATAATTACTTACTCAACTTAAAATTCTTAATTCAGAAATCTGGGGATAGGAAAATTAGCCTGTAGGCACTGTAAGACTGAAAGCTTTAGGTGCAAGGTTTGCCATTATTTAATGAGTATCGTTAGAGCTTTACAAATAACTTGGTGACTGGATAAATCCTACATTTTTGCTGACTGCGCTAACTAAACTTTTGACGCCATCCCCATGTCACAATCAACTTCCTTAAAATTACTACCGGAAATAGATGAATTAAATTATAATATTTTACAAATTAAACACTATAACGAAGGTGTCAGGTTTAGCCATGCAACGAGTTTAATATGAATTAGTTATTTCCACTAGTTTTTATTGTGTTCAGTGATCGGAAAAGCGCAGCCCTCGAAGGGAGGGAATGTCAAGGGGTCATTGTTGGCTAACGTCTGCGGCGGGTCCTATGAACGTTTATAGTAGGTAAGTAGGTACTTAAATTACCTACATAAGTATTTTCATGACTATTTTTTTTACATGAACTAGTCACAAACATACCTATGTAGTTTAAACAACGTGGTCATTGTAGGTACTCATAATTACGAACAACTTTTACTATGGCACTCACTGAAATCGCGAAACTCTCACTGAAGTTAGGTCCTATTAAACTGTAGAAAATCACTACATATTATAAAAAAAAAGTCCTCCGCCGCGTCTATCTGTATGTTCGCGATAAACTCAAAAACTCCTAATTTCATGCTGTTTTCACCAATGGATGGGGTTATTCATGAGGAAGGTTTAGGTGTATAATTCCTACGGGAACGGGAAAAATGGAATATGCGCGTACGAAGTCGCGGGCAAAAACTAGTTAAGTACTCCAAAAATCGATCGTTGTACCTCAGTTTCAAACATCTAACTTCTATTATAAATTTATGCGAAAGTGTGGATGGGGATGTTTGTTACTCAATCACGGCAGAACGGCTTAACGGATCTGGATACACTTTGACTCAGAGATAGATAGATAATTATACAGTCTGGAATAGCACATAGGATTTTTAACCCGAGAGTAGGTATGTTTCCTTGGGATAATGTCCGACATTGACGAAGGCGACGCCGCTGGCAAAAGCTAGTAAGGCTATAAAATTGTAGTCAACGACTAAACAAATTTCGCACTAACATTATATAGTCTCCCTATTGAAGTGTCACGTTATTACCTAAACTCACCACTAACTTCATTTAAATTGGACTCGTAGCCGTAGGTAATCGTTTCAATAAAACGATCGCAGTCCTTTGTCATTTTACGACTTTACAGCTAATAAATACAGTAGGTACATATTATGTAAATTGTAAATAGGTACATAAATCGACGGCCACGTGTCCTCTTTACAGATTTTTTTTACTACACTAAGGTTTAATACGCAAACAGGTTTACCATTTGATATCGTAGTAAGTATTGAAATGTAATGGCATAATTTGAAATTTAAAAATGTGAGGTGAGGTCATTCGTGTATTTACAATGGGAGTGCGAGAGGGTCAGTGGCTGAGGGGTGCGCAGGCGCAAGGTGTGCGCGTTATCACGGCGCACGGCATGTGCGCGTTCCGATACACGCGTCCAGCCTGCACCCCACGTTACATCGCTACACCCCGACAATCACATTCCAAAACAAAGGGAGCCTCCCATATAATCATTAAGCTAAAACCTGAACAAATTAGTGAAAAAAAAATGACACCCATAGGCATTTATCGATTAAAGTTAATTATTACTATCATTGTAGGAAGTCAACTCGACCCGCATGTTGGCCAAGTTTCGCGGGAGATTTATGATTGCTGAAATAAGTACGCATGTGAAACCTGTAAGCAGTTGTAGTAACAAAAATAAGAAAATAAAGAAAGCGTTTGTGTACGTACCAGTATAGCAGACAGAGGTGAGCGTGAGTGCGTGTGTCCGCACCAGCGGGTTGGCGCGGCCCCACGGCACTCGCGCTAGAAACGGCTCCACGAAGTCAAACGCCGTTGCAATAGACAACTGCCAGTTCAATCGTTGAAGGAGCATTACTTCCCATTGCTACAACAAAAAAAAATGCAACATAAACGACGGTCGTTTCGCTTTGAATATAATTATTACCAAAGGGCGCGACCCCGTGTGAATAACAGTATACTTTCTTACGTTAAAACCAATTCCTTTCTTATGTTTAAAGGTAGGGATGTGCGACCTATTCTTAACAGTTGATACGTAACCGTCATACTTGATGGGTTAGGCGGAAACCGCAAAAAGTAGCGAATCACGTTACAATTACAGTAGAAATGTCATAAGAAAACACAAGGGACAATGGAACCCTCCGCTGGCGATATTTTTCACATGGCCACTGATATAATAAGGGCGGTGAAACGATTCCTTGTTTACATTCACAACAACAAATGTACTAATTTAGATAAAGAAAGGGTGAACGCCATCCATGCTACGAACATCTCAGGAGTTAGAGTTCATTAAACCATACTACCAGACAGATAACTATGATTTATGTAGCCATGCATATTACAACTATAACGTCTTTAAGAACAAGAGCTCAAAGAAAGGCGGAGTTCATTTAGAACTTTACTTCACGTAATAATCATTATGTTGAAGTTAAATGAAAATATTCGTGCAACTACTAATTCTTTGATCAATATCGTTTAAGTTATACGATATGCATAGCATTTTAATGATGGCATTGGTGAATATTTAAGTTATAGTCCCTAAGTATGGGAAAGTAGGATCGCCCCGCACCATATGACAGCATTAAGTATGCGCGCTGCAGGCATATCGCGATCATCGCACGAATTAATAGCAAGGAAATACGAAGCATTCCACGGTGTCATACGCACTGAAGGAGAGACCAAACATGTTCTCACGGTGTCCAAATGATATTAACTGAAGCATATGGCACATTGCGTTTAGTTATTTTAACAAGAAAGAGGACAGAATGTCCCAAGATTATTCATTAAAATGAATGCAGTCAAGTTGCATCTCTAGTTTGCTTAGCATATTTCTGTCGCACCGTCGCATTTCTCTTTGAGTAGCGTCAATATTAAAAGATGTTCCATGAGTATATAGATGTTCCATAAAAGGTATATACATAATACATTGCCATTGCATAGAAGCGTGTGAATAAGGTGACAAAGTCAAAATTGATTACAAAGGGCAAGTTCATGAGTGACTACGAATCGCACCTGTCTATGCGGTGTGAACGATTATGACTATTTTGTCATTACGGTTGGCTGTGGGAATTTATTCAATACCACATTTCGAGTGGGTGTTTTTTTACGTCAATATTTGATATAGCCCTTTAAATGTACCACGAACTTCATCAACCAAAAATACCGAGTGCAACAACCTCATCTCATTAAAGACGTAAAAATGACGGCTACTTAAATTAGTTCTAATTTAACTGGCCATGTATCGTATCTTGTAGCCCACATTTCCGTCGGAAGCAAGTGAGCGACCAATTCGGTGCCTTACTTCGTCACAGGCTGTGGCTACATAAGAAGGGTGACAGTCTTATGAGCCCTCTTGACTTTCTCGAGGAAGGTGTAATTGCCGGAAACTGGCGTGGTGTAAGGAAATGTCGCTTTGGGGTGGAACAGTGACATTTGACTCTACTAATCGAAGTTCATTCACAGTAAAATCAAAACAACAATTAAGTTTTGTCACCGGATGTATGGTGCCGGACGTCGTCGGAGGCGATATAGCCACTTGGATCTTTTATGTAAGATTGTGTTCGAAGAGGGAAATGACACCTGTATTACACTGACATGATAAAATCTACATAAGATGTTCTTTTCGAATCGGGGCGAATCAATTGTAGTTTACTAATTACTATGACGACAAAGCTGTGGGTTTACGTTAGATCAGGGATCGTGAATACATATCGTCAAAGCCTCGAAGGTTAGTGCTGGGGTCAGCCACGTGCAGGCGGCGTTACCATGAAAGAAACTGCTCTTGAACAGAAACTTTGACAATAATTACAAAAGTTAGGATGCTTACCCTGACTTCTTCTGGGTACACGGAGTTGTCGGTGTACGCGCAGAGCAGGTCCACAGACAGGGGGTGACACTGGCGGAACTTGGAGGCGAGCAGCATGGAGGTGACGGCCAGAAGTTGCAGCTGCTGCCGCGAGATGGCGCGGTGGGCCAGGAACCGGTCCATATAGCTCACGGCCAGGGGAAACACCTGCTCCTCACACTGTTGCTCCTCGCAAACCTGGAGGAAACATTCACCTGCATTAGATGGGTGGAAATATAAAAAAAAAACATTATTACACAAAAATGCCTCACGACATCAAATTGGGCTTTCTTAGAAATAATACAATTATTTTGTGTTTCTTGGTGTTGTACGATAGATTAGGCTCACGCAGCTACGTCACAGTGCAGTGACAGGATGGGGTCATTGTCATCGGTGCGTAAATTAGAAGACGCCGGAGGAACTCCAGACACGATTCCATAGTATAACAAATTTATGGTCACAATGAGGCATTTTGAACTGTTGTTAAGGTTCATTAACATTTAAAATACGTCTTTCATATTTATTTAGAAGGACAATGACCTTTTTAAAAGGGTATACTTACGAGATAAATAATGTAAAGTAGGTACGTCATAATTTATTTACTTATTTTGTGTTACACTAGAAACACACTTTTTTTTACTTATAGGTAGTATGATTGTCAATAGGAAATTTTGTTTTCAGACTACCCACGACTTAGAATCTCCAAAAACTTTTTACATAAATAATACATTTCCTTACATGCACGCGTTATGATTAAAAACTTATTCCATTCTAGTAGATACACCATAAAACTACTATCATAATAGGCAAGAAGGTAGGTGCTTACTTTCTCGTAATATGAATTGGAGCAACTACGCACATAAATACTATAAGTACTAAGATATTCAGGTCATTAACTCTAATCAGCTGTTAGCTGCGACCCGATGGTCGACCGATACTATGATCAAAAGTATTAAACTTTAGTACTTGTAAGTATAATGTTTTGATTTGTTCATAAACACGGAAAAATATTTAATACATAGAATAGCAATTAAAAGTCATATTGACACTTACCTCCAACATCCAGGTAGTGACTACCTTCCGCATGAAGGGCTGGATATCAATCTGTACGTTTTGGAAGTAATCCGTGTGAATAGCGTGTACCCTCTCCAGAGCCAGCAAGTTGAGGATCAGCCGAGGATCGCGGTCCAAAGCCCGGTCAGGACCTGCAACGCACATGTCGACCATCCTTCCACTCCCGCTGTTGTTTCCAGAATTCTGCATGTTCTCGCCACAGGACAAATCCATTATTTGCACAACTTAATCAACACTTTGATTTCCACAAATTGTTTGTAATATTGTTCGATAGCAATAGCGAAATATTTTTACGAAGTCCGCGCAACTTTTACTAGTTTTGTTTACAAAATGGGTTCGCAGGTCGAGTGAAGTGAGCGCTCGCGCACAGTACACAACTACACAGCCGCTCGTGGAGCGGCCTACAGACAAAGTAAATAGGGCTGTGTCGGAACGCGGCTCCACACCGCACCTCACCCCACTTCTAATCTCCCTATTGTGGCCCTTGGTCCTTGACGCGTCTGGGTCTTATTCATAGTACGATCCAGTTTAAGTTATGTAAAAAAGCTCCAATGCAGAGCTATTGCTGTACTACTAAGTAGATTATTCAGTGGAATGATAAACGTTTAATTTTATAATTAACTTTATAAAATTAACGTCTAAAAATATTAAGAACCGACGTAGTCGCTTAATTGTAAAACCAGAAAAATATTGTCAAACTCAAAAAAGAGAAAAATATTGTTAGTTTAGTATAATAGGCGAGTGTATTGTAACTCAAACTTTAGTCGAGTCAATATAATTGTTAAGGAAATAGCAAATTCTAAAATCAGGGAAAAAAAAGCAATGGCTGCTACTTATTTAAGAACATCTCTTACCACTATGCGTTAGTACTGCGTAAACGCGGCATAAGCCTGCAAAGGAGCGACGAAGACCTGCCTGCTTAGTGCCTATAGGCGCGATATAGGTCTGCGTAGGCTTGCGTAATGGCGACGTAGACCTGCGTAGTGCGAAAACGCGGCGTGGGCCTACGTAGTCGCGACGCAGGTCTACGAAGGCGCGGGCCCGTATAGGAACGGCGGCGTAGACCTCCGTAGATGCGGCGACAGTCTACGTAGGCCTGTGTACCGGTGAAAATAAGGTGAAAGTGATAAGTCTGCGTAGGCGTAGACGTGCGTAGCGGCCACGTATACTGTGTATTGCTTAGGTGCAAGTAGGCCTGCTTAGGCGCGATGTAGGTTTTCATAGGCGCGGCATAAGCGATCGCGAAGCATTTTTTTTTTAACGTTCATATTCGTCAACAGAAAATAAGTATGCATGTTTTAAAAGAAGGTAAACATTGACTTTTCAATAAAAAATGTTTAAATTTTAATTATCGTCTACCGTGCTTACTTCGTCCAGTGTAGTTCCATCTCTCTCTTGCATCAGGATCATGACGGAATTGGTACGCCATAGAAGGGCCCCAGGCCGGTATGTTTGAGGTCTGCCGCGATGCCAAGTCGATTGAGAATTTATGTAGTTATAAACAACAAATTAGGTACTGAGATGTCCATTGTCCATATGCGGCGACAATGAACGTCCATCAAACCTAGGACCAGCAAACTGAACATAGCATAGATAGATACTACGTCGAGAAGTGAGCCAGCTGGATATAAGTTACCTACTCGAAATAGTAGTTGGATAATGTTGAAAACATGTATACTTTCCGGCCCATGTGTTAAAGGTAACTCAGCAAGCTATTAAAATGTTATGCTCTGAGGGATCAGATATTCACAGGGTGACATCAGCTAGATGAGAGATGTCGAGAATCGAAATAAGTGCTGGCAATTGGAGAGGCCTTGTTCGCAATGGACTGCTGTAGGTTGACGATGACAATGCAACTCTTCGAGAGCTCAGGCCTCCATATTTAACCCTGTAGAATATAGGCTCAGTTTCATAAAGCTTACCTACATGTTTTATTGCAATTCTTATGTAAGTAATGTAAGTGATTATGTATTATCACTTTGCATTCACTCACACATATGATACACACATGAAACAGTATATCCAATGGACATTGTCTTTCACCATTGAGACAATTCATTGAAATAATAATAAAGAGAAGTTAGCTCCAGAAATCTTGCAAATTCAGGGAATCTATCGAATAACAATAACTTTATTTTAACAATAACAATAACGTTATTGACACGGAGTACTGAAGGTACCGTCAAATTTTACATAGAACAGGGTACAATTTTACAGTGTAGTCAGGGTTGCCAACTTGCGAAGAATTCCCCAAACTGTGAGGAATCTCAAGTTGATTGGGGATAATTATGCGGAGAAAATGCGGGGATTTTAAACATCTATGGTCTGGTCCGGCCCGGGTCAGAACGCTTCTTCAAGAAATCTAAATATTTATTTTAACAATTTTGTAAGGTAAATTACGGATAATTCAAATGTATCTCTTTTTATTAGTTAGATAAATTTGAGAACGTGGGATGCTAGAGCAAGAGCAGCGAGCTTAAAAATTGTTGTGCCTCCAAACAGCTTTATTAAAAAGACTCGACGTAATATAATATAGTACATGTGGCAACCCTGAGTGTAGTGTACCTTGTATTATTATGTAAGTACCTGGGTGACCGAGCTTTTTTTTTTTGGTAAATGTTTTCTAAAATTGAAACCCAGCTAGATCGATTTATCGCCGCCGATACCCCCTGCATACTTACTAAATTTCATGAAAATCGTTGGAGCCGTTTCCAAGATTCAGATAATATATATACATACATTTATACAAGAATTGCTCGTTTAAAGGTATTAGATGTATTATGAAATATTATTATGTATTTTTTTTTGACAGCTCACGAATGAGAATATGAACGGATTTCATGTTTGCAAGGAATATGTTTGGTAATGTAACTTAACAACAGCAACGCCGATAATAGTTACGAACATTTTATTTGACTTTTTATATTTATCGTTGAATACAGTACAATACAATATTACATTACAATACACTACAAAGAGGTAATGTTTATTCGGAGGGCACACCTCAGCGGAGGCCGGAGGAGGGCCGACAGCTGCGCGTGCGCCCGCGCCGGCTGCGCGCGATCCGGTTGACATTTTATTACAAATCCGAACACACCTGATGCCAGCACAAGCCATTATTATAATTCCATTCTTTTTCCAGATTACTATTGTGTTATTTCGTGCGCGTGCTCTTAGCTTGCCCTCTCTTAATTTGAATAACTAGCTTTTTATAATACATTATAGCGTGGCCACCTGTCATGTACTATTTTGTATTGTAATGTTGAAAGTAAATGTGTGAAATTATTTTTCTGGCTTGTTTTGGAACTTTTCTATTCCATTGAAAAATGGAATGTATTTGCAAACAGCCACCCATTCGGTGATGTACAGAAGGGTTACAATTGAACCAAGTCCATACGCCACTGCAGACGAAGTAAATGCTGAAAGCTGCTCGATTTGCTTTTTACCTAAACCCATGGTTGATTCTAGTTCGTTGCACAGCAACAGGAAACTTGTAGGCTTCAAATGTAAGAAAATGTGAATAAGGATACCTACAAGGATTTCAGAGAATTTATTTTAATGTGTCAAATACTTGTGTCAAAATAGAAATCTTTATGCTTCAAACGAGTTGACTATGGCTCTCTTTAGGTTCACCAAAAGAGAATGGATAATATGTTAAAAAACCGGTCAAGTGCGAGTCGGACTCGCGTACGAAGGGTTCCGCACCATTATCTAAAAAAAAAGGCAAAAAAACACGTTTGTTGTATGGTTTAATTAAAATAAAACAAATATTTAAGGGGGGCTCCTTAAATATTTGTTTTATTTTAATTTAATTACTTATTTTTAAAGTGAATATATAACTAAATATTCTGTGAATATTTCAAGCGTCCACCTGTTGCCATTATCAATCGAGCAAAGAAAATCACGTTTGTTGTATGGGGGCTCCCATACAACGTTTTACCCTTTGGGTACGGAACCCTATATATCACTTGAAGGTGGCAGCACGTTCAGGAGTTTTTAAACACTATCCAAAACCTTTTAATAAGTACGTATCTATCTAGGTGCAAATTATAAAGTTAGGTTAGGTTGGTAGGCCTGAGAAAACCGGAACATAGCACATATAATTATACCTAAGTACCTACGCTATTCAAAGTACATGCAAGCAATGGTAGATACGGTTGTTTTGATAATGAAATGCTTAATGTCCGTGTGCATGGCCGGAACTGTATTAACATTTGGTGTCCGTCTGGGATTCTCCGAGTGGACAGTTCCCGCGGTGTTACGGGCTCATCGCACCACATGCCATACTCAAATTAGGCCACCGCACACTAACCACTAATTATTAAGTTATCAATTTGTCAACTCGTTTCCATCTCGGAATTATTTTACAACATAATGTGAGAAAGCAAGATAGTGTTGGAATTCTATTCATTCAAAATTTGCTTAGTAGTTATTCCTTAGGCATATTAACAGAGGGTTCAGAAACAAAATGTTACAAATATATAACTAATAGCAAAATCGAACCGATAAATTTCAGTCGACAATGTATCCCAAATCTGGCTAGGTACCTTATCTTCCACTTTAAAATGGATGGAGATGCTAAGTGCTAATAGTCCACTGTTTAATCAGCAAAACCCTACCTAAGACGACTCACTGACCAAAATATCTACTTCACTCACTCGTCCACAACCCGACTTCGCCCACAGCTGAGCAAAGCTCTTTTGCCAATTCCCGCGTTCCTCTGCCAACCACATCTAAGTTCTAACCGCGATGGTAACAATGCTGTCAGCCCATCTCACCGCTGGACGACCGACACTTCTTCCAGGCCGCGGACGCCACTCAGTCGCCGCCATATTTCACCAATATTCAGTGTGCTGCCCAGCTCCATTTGAGTTCCGTATTTCATTTTCCGGTGTTGAAAACCTACCTCATACGGGAGAAGAGGGACACTTGATTCCCCCTGTCGTTTTGAGCTCTAAATCAAGTAGGTACCTAATGAAAGAGATATCAAGAAAATGTTTGTACAAATTTCCGTAGAATTTATCCAGGAACTTCTACAGAGAAGGCCTAGTATCTTATCTTGCTAACTTATTTATTAAATAAAAAAAAACCGGGCAAGTGCGTGTCGGACCAGAGCTGGGCAAAATACATGCCAAGCTTTACTTAATTAAAATACAAATTACAAAATACTATCTCGCATGTATTAAAAACACGAAATACAAAATACTTTAAGTCGTGTATTTAAAATATAAATACAAAATACAGTATTTTAACTATTTTTATTTAAAATGCAAAATACTAATTACATAATACTGTCAGGTGTTAGGTTAGGCTTGGGCACGCCACAATTGCGGCGATAAGACCCCTCTTTGAGGAGTGGCTGGAGAGGCGCTACGGCGTCCTCACCTTCCGCCTGACGCAGGTGCTCACCGGACACGGCTGTTTTGGGAGGTACCTGTTTAGGATTAAGCGGGAGGACACGCCCGGGTGTCAGCACTGTGAGGATCGCCCGGAGGACACGGTGGAGCATACGGTGGAGGTCTGCCCTGCTTGGGCTGAGCACCGCCGTGTCCTCGTCGAGGCGATCGGCGGCGGCAACCTCTCGCGTCCGGCCCTGGTTGAATCCATGGTCCGGAGCGAGGAGGCTTGGGAAGCGGTCACCTCCTTCTGCGAAGCAGTAATGCTAGCGAAGGAGGAGGCGGGCCGCGCGAGGGAAAGGCAAGGCCTTGGCCCCAACCGCCGCTACAGGAGAAGACGCTCCGGGCGTCGGGAGTCGCAGGGCGATTCCCGGCCACCGTAGGCGCGGGCCTGCGGACGGCGAGC
>NDFZ01004882.1:72233-98342 GCA_002192655.3 Mamestra configurata
AAAAAAAAAAAAAAAAAAAAAAGGTGTTAAGTTAAGCTACCCTTTTTGCTTACGATAGCTATCGACCGCTGTTTTCTGCAGAATGCACCCATTAATAAGATTGCTAAATGTATTTATGTTCAAATTTATTTTTAAGTCATAAGTATTTGAAATAATAACTGCAAAATACCTCAACGACATATCTTCAAATACAAATTACGTTTTTAAGAAGTCATTGAAATACAAATACCAAATACGTATTTATATTTCAATTACGTATTACAAGTAATTCAAATACTGCTCAACCCTGTATCGGACCACGCACAGTGTAGGGTTCCGTAGTTATCCTTCTCCTAAATCTAATAATTCCATAAAAATAGTAAAATGTAAGTACTTCACTATTATTAGATTACAAATTTAGAAATGCACTTGGTTTTAAGTCTAAGTCTAAGAATTACTAGGATTTTTTTACTTACCCAGTTCCATTTTTTAAATTGGTCGACCATTACTTGTTAACTTGTAAAGCCTCCTTGGCTGTGATAGTTTTCATGTTAAATTCATTATAGCTACTACCATAAATAGGTTTTTTCACGTCTCCAAAAACAACTGTTTAGCTGGCAGAGTGCTAATTTTATTTTAATTTTTTTAGCACTTTAAAGCTTAATATTTCGCAAAGGGATCCTTGAATGGAAAAATGGTTTTAATAAACCCTCAATATTTTTAAATGACCTGTCCATACCCCACACAATGTGGTAGACGATAAAAAAAACAACGCCACTTAACATGTAGGTAAACACCCTAAAAAAATGTATTGTAATATTTTATTTTACCACTTTGTCGGCGTGATTAATATGTATACCCATACTACATTTCAACTTTCTAGCGCTTAGCGTCTCAGAGCTAAACCGCGGACGGACAGACATACCTTGTTGATTACGGAACCTTAAAAAACGAATGCAACTGCAAATGAAAATAAACCTTGTGTCCCTTATTCAGGGAGACTTGTTCCGCACTTATTAGTTGTTTGTATTAAATTAATTAGGTTAAATCAGTTCTAATACATCAGATTGATTTCTTAATATAAACATATCAAAAATGTATTATACTATATATTATATTATATATATTTTCCAATAATTAATTAGCCAAAAAGACAAACTTGTATGGAGACTTATAAAACCAATGAACGTTAGTATCTAGCTGCTTTCTTGTCATGTCACTTTAGTGGACTTGGAAAATTGGTGAGCTTATAACAAGAAATAATAAAAATTAAATTGAAAGGGGCTCCCATACATGTTTTTTTCGGTTGGTACGGAACCCTTCATGTGAGAGTCCGACTCGCTCTTGGCCGGTTTTAACAATGTTTCCAACTTGGTTTTATTACCTTGGAATTATTTAAACTATTAAATACGTACTTTCAAATGAACGAAATAAAATCTAATAATGTGTTATATAAATATGCGCAATTTTCTCCAGTGAACCTTCTCCACTTTGAATTGTCATTGTGACACAAAGTCTGCATGAACTATGAACTACCAGGGCCCCTTGCTTTCAATAATGCAACGTTAACGATAACTTATTCAAACGGCTGTAAGTAGTACTATGTCTACCATAAGTATCAAGTGTCCCACTTCTCCCCTACACTCCTCTCTTATCTAGGTAGGTTTAGGTACCTTGGTATATAAGCTGATCATAGTATCATACTCCGTGTCAAATGGACACATAATTATAATTGACGAATCCTTATCGGCTCAATGATTTTTCAGTTTGTACAAAATAATGACTTGCTACACCCTTCTAGTTTTGGAGTCTTGATCAGCGCTGTTGTTCTCGCTACATAAAGCTACCCGTAACACGCTAGGGAGTTCCATTCTCCTAGACGGGAAAAACTGGCTCTCTTAAAATTTACATAGTTGTTCGTGTGTTAGAAACTCTTGCCCAAATTTTCTCAGGCTTCTGTCGGTTGGTGTTCGTGGTTGGTGTCTTTTATTTTCGTGGTTTTCCATGCTACGCACATTTTTTCGTAACTCGTCGCCTTGAAGAGGAATAAGCCGACCTAATCGTTCGCAGCCTAGGTGCATACTGAGTTTGATTAACTATTAGAATTAGATTGTAAGTGAACTTCGAGGATTAATGAATTAGATAGTTAACTCTCATAAGTATTGCTCATCATTATGAAAAACTTTTGCCCTGAAACCAAACTGAAATCATCAACATGAAAAATAATCAGCCTTTCAGTGAATTCGCTTCAATACATCGCTTAGGTACAGACGCCAGCACATAATGCTACCCGAAAATGTCAATTTTTTTCAATCAACCTTGAACCTAATGCCTTAGCAATAAAGTCGATTTTTTTAAAGAATTTTGACAGATTGTTATAGCTTGAATGTGCTGGTGTCTGTACCTACAGTGGCGGCCTTAGGGGGTGGCGAGCGGGGCAACCGCCTGGGGCCTCGTTCTTACAGGGGCCTCGCGCTACCCGATTTCAAAAAACCCTACATTTGAAAGGTTTTATACTTTTACCAATGAAATGAAGTTATTTCACAGTTAAATATTTAATAATATGATTAATAAGTGCCATTGAATTTGAGGAAGTCGATGACACGAGACCGGTTTTCAGTTTTGCAATTTTTCCTATGTAAAATTTCTCACTGTGGTTTTATTTTAAGTTTTACTCTTAGGAAACTCCGCAAACAGAAATACCTACTTTCATATAAAATTAAAAAGAACAAGGGCCTCGCAAAGATCTGTCGCTCGGGGCCTTGCAAAGGACTGCGGCCCGGGGCCTCGCAGTGGTAAAAGCCGCCGCTGTGTACCTACCTATCTTTTTATTTTAATGTTAGGAGCCACTGCCTTTTGATCGTTTTCATGGTTTGTCCGAGCTAAAATTTGCTCATAACTAAGTACTTACAAGGAAAAGTTAGGTATTTACATTTCCTATTTACACAACCATAATTTAATAATTCTTCGATCAACTAGATAGATTTTTGTGGACATGGAAAAGCGCGCTATTATCTAAATTAACGTTTTTGGCTTAGTTTTCTACATTTTTTTTTAACTTTTAAATATCATTTATTTCTCAAAGATTAACCTATAATCGCATAACGAGAAACAAAGTTTTAATAATGGTAACAAATAAGAAAATCCAGAGCGCGGCGCGCAAGTACGCGCATATCCCCTTAGTGCTCCCTTACACCGGCCAAGGAACCTACTTGCCAAATTTCAGCTTTCTGCGATCAGTAGTTTCGGCTGTGCGTTGTCTGTCAGTCACTCAATCACAGTCCCTTAGTAATGGAAGAATTTTATACATATTGATGTAGGTACTGTCATTTCCTTTAAGCCCTGTAGACAAAAATAGAACCTATCGTCGTCGAGGTTAGAATGATGAATTAAAAATTCCCAAAATTAAATATTTCATATATTTTCGTCACACATCGTCACCCTATTCTATGAACGGCCTAAACATCTTAGGTAATTAAATGTTGTATTAGACTCTATAGGCCTCTGCTTAAACGGCGCCATTCAATGATTAAGCGACATAGCTAATACCTACGTATGTACACATGTGCCTGCCTCTACGCACCCAGTAAACGAAGTGAGTGTCCAAAATTAAAATGTTAATGCATAAAGCCAGTAGTCCAATCCAAATAATTGCATCTGTCAAAATGACACTGACAGCGTCAGTTACAAATAACGTTTTCATTTTTCACATTGATTTGTTTGTAATTTGTAAACAGAGATATTTTGTTTGTTATCCGCCGTAATATTATCAAAAAAGAAATTAATTCTTTAGCATCGATTAAACCTCGACTTATAAGTGATGGCTTCCGAAAAGGATCCATTGGTGAGCGAACGCTCGGGAATGGTTCGAGAAGTTGGCAACCATGCAATTTGGAGCTTGTCTTCGTGTAAGCCAGGTCTGGAGCATTAAAAGTATCCTACCTTGTGTCGTTCTTTGGCACTAATTATTCAGCTTAATCTAAATTATCGAAGACTTAGTAATTGATATTGCACCATGACTGACTTAGGACTTGTCTTGTTATGAGCAGCAGAGACTAATATAACATAATGATAGTGTTTATTATAGAATATATATCTTGTGTTGCGCCTTTTATGACCAATCTAATGATTGACAACGGATAATCTAGTGAATATTGATGATTATTTATATTTAAATGTATTTATTTAGGATTTGGTATAGATCAGTTGAGAGATGACTGCATGGACACTTACTGGCAATCTGATGGCCAACTTCCACACTTGGTAAACATCCAATTTCAAAGGAAAATAATGGTATCCCACATCTACATATACACTGATTACAAGCTGGATGAGAGCTACACACCCAGCAGAATATCAATACGAGCCGGAACACATTTTAATGATTTGCAAGAGATAGAAGTTATTGAACTGATTGAACCTAGTGGTACGTATGTTTTGTTTACATGGTCAAAATGTCTATGTTGGCCATAGATCTAGAGTGTGCATCTGAATGGCTGGTTGTCTGTATTTTCAGTGCTGTCAAATTAATGAATTGTTTTGTGTTACGGTTTAAAAATGCTGGCATTCTATTGCTTTTATTTAATTTGGTGATTTTTATTTATTAGAGTCTATAATGATGCCTAGATCTCTAACTTCAGATACATAACTTAGTATGGTTCCTCATTATGTACATAGAAAAAAAATGTTTTTAAGAAAAAAAATTATATGTTAATGTTTACTAACATTAACCTTGCATGCTGTTCTTCTTATACAACACACAGAGCCTGTCAATACCCTTTTGCAAAAGAGTTTAATTGTTTTTTGTATAAAATTTTAAAATTGTCAGCATTTTTTTTTGTTACAAAATAAATAAAATGAGAGTTTTGTATGGAATATTTAGTGTCATCAACAAACATTGTAAATAATATTTGGCTCAGATGTCCCCCCCTGTGGTACACCACATGTGGGTGTGAAGGTGTTGGATGAGTGTTCATTTACTCCTACTTCCGCTGTTCAGCCAACTAAGTAAGACTGGGACCATTTTAGAAGTGACCCATGAACACAAAATGTAATTTTAAGCTTTTGCAGCAAAAGCTTTGCTAAAATTGCTATAGATAGTGTCAACTTCGTTACCGTACCATTACTCATGTAAGACAGAGTTCACTTGTAAAAGTTAGCCAAATTTGTGGCTTTTGATCCATTTCTAAAGAAGCAAGGTTGATGTTCCATAATACAGCCTTTGATATGCCAATTCATGATGGGTCACAAAAAAGATTCGAAAACCTTTGCCAAAGTGGGCAATATACTTATAGGCCTGTCATTGCAGACATAGTCTTATCCCCTGATTTTGGAATTGGTATTACCTTCTTCCAGATCTCCAGAAAAAACCCCTTCTGATAACGATTGGTTGTTAATAATATGTAATGGCTTAAATAAAACATTACAAATAAATTTGCTATGCTCATGCCATCGGTCGCAGTACTATTTGCACAAAGATAGTTTTAAAAAACGGTAATTTAGAAAACTAAAAACCCGACTGCGTCTCTGAGTAATTTGGAAATGAAAAAACCCTAAAACAAGAAAGCCGTGATACCCGATTGCACTTAAGTACATTTTTTTTTTTTAGTTTTCATGTGTTTATTTTGATATATGCAGTGTCACTCTCACAGTAAATACACATCACAAAACCTCTCAAGCTAAAATCCATCGAGCCGTTCAAGCCGCAGAGCGTGCCAAACAATTATACATACATACATACATTCTGGCGCAGTCGGGTAAAAACTGGTTTAACATATAGCTTTTCGTCCCAGTAACTAGATCGCCAGAGTCTATGAACAAAGCAGAAGCTACGGGTGTAATACCGGCTTAAATCATGATTGTTTTGATGACTGATTGCTGATGATTGATTTACTGGCTTGACTCACAATCTATCAGGAGACCAGAATCATGAAGAAGTAAAATTTCCAGGATTACCTACACATTTTTCTTTTCTCTCTGGATCCAATTCTGAAATCCATGTAGGCACAGGCAGAAGCTAGTCTGTTTATAAAGAATACCACCTCTTCCTCCACATTCAATGTTCTAACAAAACTTTTATTCTGTTTCAGGGTGGGAGATGATTCCAATCAAAGACATTCAAGACAGGCCTATCAGAACCTTCATGATACAAATAGCAGTACTGAGCAACCATCAAAATGGAAGAGACACACATATGCGCCAAATCAAAATACATTCTCCTAGTGATCCAGCATTGTTTGATCTCCATAAATTTAGGAATTTTTCTGATGTACAATTTCAGAAATATGCTACTCTTCGTTAAGTATTCGTTAATATGCTACTCTTCGCAAAGGTTGAGTTACTACAAATTTATGAAATTTTGAAATATAATTGACGACGTTGGAACCAGAGTGATCTAGGGCACAAAAGTATGTTTTAAAAAAATAAGTAAACGCGTTAGGCTTTGTTGTAAGAAATTTATGAGCCTTATATTATTATATTTTAGTTTAATCTATCTCTGATGAGTTTAAAATAAAAAGGGAACACTTTTTATCAATTTAATTTATTTAAAAAGCGAACATTTTAAATTTAACGGAAAAAAAATCACTTAGATCACTAAGGTAGTTCACAAATTTGAAAAATGTATTAACAATTTAGGTAGAAACTTTAAACTTGAATCTTTATGAAACTGTATCTTCCGCATCTTAGATATATTTGCGCCTTCTCTTAACACTATCTGATAGTCTTTGAATAGTTCTGTGAGGCTTTTAAAATTTATAAACTTGTTTTTCTTATCTCGCACTGTAAAAGGTTTTTGCTTTCTGCAGTCACGGACAAGCTTCATCGAATCTTCTGGTGTATAGATGTTAATCATTTTCTTTTGTTTTCGACTAATGAAAGAGAAGTCGTCGTTAGGCAGGTAAGTATGGCCACTGACGAGATAGTACATGGTGATCGTTTCTAGGTGTGGAGATTTATTAACCAGATACATCAGAAAATGCAAAATATTCCGTTTCTGTTTTGACCGGAGCAACAGTCGCTAAAAAAACACAGGGATTTGACGGTATCTGGCACGGAATCTTCTAGATAGTAGTGCAGTGAGGACATAATTTCTTGAGAGCCTCTGGCCCCGCAATGCTCTGGCCACACATTCATAATGACTTTTTCTCCTTCCTTTGCATAAGCATGAATCCCAAAGTTAAGCATTTGCAGTTGTCTTAAATAATAAACCTCCCCAGTGTTCAAAAAAGGAAGAGGCAGGGTTCGTTCCAGATCAAAAGTAGCTACTAATAAAGATTCATCAGTTTTGGCTTAACCTTTAAACAGTCATTTAATATGTTTCGTACTACGCCTGCATGTTCAATATGCTTATCTTTTTGCACTCTTATAGCTACGCATTTTTCTAGGTCTTCTTCAGCTTTTATAGAGAACTCAAGCATATTATCACAGGTTTTACAAGTAGGGGTCATCCATAAATTACGTCACACGAATTTCATGATTTTTTGCCCCTCCCCCCGTCCTTGTCACAGCTGGTCACATTTGTGAGACTCCCCCCCTAGTGTGACGTCACATATTTTGCAAATTTAAATTCCTAATTATTTAATGAAAACAGCGGTTCCGAAATCAGTTTTATTTCAATATTAATTATTTTTTAATAAAATTAACATTTAAAAATAATAGGAGCGTAGGTAGTAATAATAAGAGCGTGAGCGCCGGTGTGTTATTTTGTGTTGAATTTAAACAATAATCGAATGTAATCACTTATCGTTTCATTCATCAGCAATACCTAGTCAGTTTAGTTTGGTTGTTATTACAAAATTCAAACTTACTTTTACGCCTTCGATCTCGTTGTATTTACATCACTAATACAACGAATTTTGGAAAAAAAATCATAAGTGTCGCTTTCTTTCTCGTCATTTTTATTTGCAATTCTTTGATTTTAGATTCCACTTTACCTTCAACACTACTTTTTAAACTTTTCCATAAGTTGGTAACTTCTTCTTGTACAATTTGTTTTTTTTTTTATCAGCGTAAGCTGCACTGTATGTTTCATATAGTTTACGGTAAAGATTACCTAAATCACTTTTTTTGTTTTATTTTCAACTTGTTTCGTAAGTTAAAAATCACAAAATAGCAGAACTAAGAACGTTTGTTTCATCCGCGAAAGTCAGTGGTAAATGAAATAGAAACAAAGAAATCACCGCTAGGCGCAATGCGTTTGGCGGCTTTTATCAAAGGGCGCCTAGGCGGTCGGCGCGTAACACTAGTAGAGCGAGTGGTCGACGAAACAATTAGTATCTTATATTTACTGTATATGTTTTTGAAGTTTTCGTAAAGTAATAGTTTAAAGTTCCAATGTGACGTCACGAAGTTTAGGACCACTCCCACGCCCTTGTCATACAATGTCACACTTCGTCGACCCCCTTCCTCTCCCTTAACGTGTGACGTAATTTATGAATGGCCCCTTATTTATAAGTGCTCTTTATTGAAAAATAGATAAGTGAAGTGTAATGCAATTGCTTAAAAAAAATAGGCATGGGTAAAGATTTTGTAAAAATGCTGCAAATCACTAAAAGTAAAATCTAAAACCATATTCATTGAAACATTATGTACACATTACATACATTCATTGTCTTCTAATTCTGTGGAACTTTCTTAATTTTGCTCTGGATGATAAGAAAAATGATCACTTGAAAAATCTCCATCCCTAGTTGAAGTCGATGAAGATGGCCGCCGTGAAGCTATAATGCCATATTCACCATTCTTTCGGCTCTGGTTCTTTTATCCATTTTTAAAGTTAACTTAAAAACCTTTCAAATAAGATATTTAAGAGCAAGACAAAAGACTATCGCAAGCGAATGTGACTCCGCCATGGGATCTGGAGGCGAGAGCCCTCGCGCACGTCTACGTGTGGCGCGTGGAGGCGCTTCGCCGGGGCGAAACTCCGCTGCCGCGGCAAATTGCAACGCGGCGGACGGAGCTCCGGCAGGATACCATGGCGGTATAGAGACTGCGACTATCGCGACCCAGCGCTGGGCACGCCACTATTGCGGCGGTAAGGCCCCTCTTTGAGGAGTGGCTGGAGAGGCGCCACGGCCTCCTCACCTGCCGCCTGACGCAGGTACTCTACCGGACATGGCTTTTTCGGGAGGTACCTGTTTCGGATTAAGTGGGAGGACACGCCCGGGTGTCAGCACTGTGAGGATCGCCCGGAGGACACGGTGGAGGTTTGCCCTACTTGGGCGAAGCATCGCCGTGTCCTCGTCGAGGCGATCGGCGGTGGCGACCTCTCGCGTCGGGCCCTGGTTGAATCCATGGTCCTGAGCGGGGAGGCTTGGGAAGCGGTCACCTCCTTCTGCGAAGCAGTAATGCTAGCGAGGAGGAGGCGGGCCGCGCGAGGGAGAGGCAAGGCCTTCGCCCCAACCGCCGCTACAGAAGAAGACGCCCCGGGCGTCGGGAGTCGCAGAGCGATCCCCGGCCACCGTAGGCGCGGGCCTGCGGACGGCGAGCGTTAGGTGGCTCGCTGTCGGATCACCACCAGGCCCGGGTCAATGGCGTGTTGTTTCACGCGAGCCTCAAAGAGATGTCATCATAGAAGACGGGGCCCACAAGGGCCAGAGCTTGCCAGGGTTGCGGAATTTGTTCGAAAGAGTCACGTCAAGTCAAGGAACACGGCTGGGTTTTTGTCAGTAAGAGTGACTCGCCTTTCCGCTCCACCCAGAGCGGAAAAAGACATTTGATGATTTCGCACCCTTAAAAAAAAAGCGCATGTGACTAAATCAATGCCATTAAAAGTTGTTTTTTTTTGCGTACTAGATTACGTGTTTCCAGTTTAGAAAATATTCGGTTTTCTTGTAATAAATAAAAAGTAAAAAAATATTTTACCATATTTTATGATAGTCAAACGTAAGTATGAAATAAAACATGAGGTAAATGACATAAAACATGATAAATTTACTGTTTCTTTATTGCACTTCGATCACACTACGATCACACATTGGTTTTCCATAAACGTTAAAAACTTAGTGAAATTGGGACCGTAGTGATCTAAGTGCATCTCATTACTTAGATCAGTCTGGCATGCCTTGACTTTGCAGACCGCACCAATTCTATAGTGAGATGTGATCTCTCTATGAAGTTAGCACTGAAGATCACTTAGATTAGTATGGCATGGAAGAATTATGATTTTTGTGGGCCATTGTGTAACTATCTCGTTATTGATATAAATTTCACTTAGAACACTCTGGTTCTAACGTCGTCAATTGCAAACCTTTTGAACGCCATTGTCACGTATACATGACAAGCAAGCGCGTGCCCCGTACGCCAAACGTCACAAATATGTGACAAAAAGTACGGCGAATTTGTAGTTTGGCGTTTATGCTCTGGCGTTCAAAAGGTTAAATGGACTCGAAATATATTTTCTAAATGAGAACCACAAGTCATTTGATTGCAAAAACGTATTCAAGATGTGAAAATGTAATATTTGCATATAAAGTTTTTAATTAATGGCAAATAAAAATACATAATGTCATTGAAATTAAACTGTTTTATTTATTTACAAATCAGTCTGATTCGTCACTTTCTTCACTTGCTTCTTCAAGCCAATCGAAAAACTTAACAAGTGATGGTTGGTTTGCAATGGGACTCTCATTTTCTTGCAAGTCTTGGTGCCATTCCAATAAAGAATCTTCATCAACAACATCAGCTTCATACAGCAGATGCAAGATTTGGCCAGACTTGCCATCTAGCCACTCACATTTTGTGCAACTATCCTGGAAACAAATTATGTTGCATTGCACTCATTTTATAAATAATTATTGGAATATTTTGTTATTGTTTTGATTTCATATCTTGTAAGATATATGAAATTAGTTTTTAAATGAAAGTATTAGAAAATCCCTTAAAACAATAATTATTTATTCAACTTACTTCTACAGCCCTCAAACAATCCATTATAGAAGATTTTGTTTTGATGTAGTTTGCTAGAACAGGTCTAAAATATTTCAAAATATCCTTGACAGTACTGAGAACATTTTTGCTATCAGCAAGAACAGGAATGCTCAGCAGAGCTCTAACAACAAAGAAATTAACTTCATGCAGCTGGATGTTGTATGCATATCTTGATGAGTTGATCTCCAAAATCAAATAATCATTCTTCAGCTTTTCTTCGTATCCTCTTGCCAAACTGTCAATAACTTCTTGCAGAAATACTGAAAGTGAAAAGAGCAATTTGTTTTGGATTTTTTGAATGAACTCAAATTAACCTTATCATTGCTTCAAATTAAATAATTACTTACTGTTTGTGTCTTCGGGGACAGGAGAATCTGGTAAAGAAGACTCATCACTGCCATCTGATGAGTAACATGATTCACTGTCACTCCATGACTTTTCAAAGCCAATGAAGTCATCACCACCACTGCCTGATGATTCATTCTCCCATTCTGTACTTTCTGATGTTGATTTCATCAATGTTTTTTCTGAAATGTTAGTTTCAAATTAGATTTTTTATCATAAATATCAATCTAAACTTAAGGCAGTCATACAAGAGATAAATGAGACCTACCTCTTTCAACTTCTTTACACTCCAGTATATTACCCTTCAATTGACTGCCAGCTTCCACAACAACATTGAATGCTATCATAGTACCATTTTCAATAACACACTTCTCTTCTATTGTGCAACCATCATCAATAAAACTATTAACAACTGTACAATTATCTTTTATAACAACATTGTTCATTATGTGACTTCCTTTGATTGTTACATTTTTCCCAATGACACAGTTCTTCCCAATTATTGATTTTGATATAATTGTATCATCACTTATTTGGGTTTGTGCACCAATCAGAACATCTTCTTCTAGTGAACATGACCTGAAAATATATTGTTTTAGCCACTTTCTTATCACATGAAATCCAAATGAATAGACTGAGCTATTTCCAGACTAAATTACTTATCAAACCTACCTGCTTAGTGTTGATGACTTTGCTCTGAAAATATGATTGGGCATAGTGATATAGCTGTTCTGGTAAAGTGATCCAGCTTCAATGGTCAATGGATATGTCCAGTTGTATAATACATCTCGGCTGCAAATTTGTTATAACAGTTTTCCATTAAATGTTAATAATAAACAATGTTCCTAACTATTTTCTTTTAAATATCTCACCACACAGTCTGGTATGTTTTCCAGTTAGTAACAGTTGCAGCATATTGATGACCTTTCAAAAGAGTATAATACAAGGAGCTGGCAAGAATTTCTTCATTTATCAAAATGCCATGTATGAAATCATCTCTTGTTTGAAAATCAAAGTTGTCAGAGAAAAGTGGAGGCACAGATGGTGAGCAAAGTGCTATGCTTGCATCAGCTAAATTATGATGCAACTTTACCTCAGAATGGTTTAACACAATTTCCTGAAAAAGACATAAACAAAAACATTTAAGACCATTTTGATTTACTAAATTCATGTAGTGATGACGATTTTCTAGATAGATTGATAATAAAGAATTCTTAACAGTAATAACAATCTGCTTACCAAAGGCAGGTTGATGGTTTTCTCAGTAGATTTTTGTTTGTATTTATGGTGCATAAGTACTTTGTTAGTATTAGCATCAGCCGCTAAGAAGATAGGCTTGTCAGAGCTGATCAAAGGATGCTCCCAGGCCACCTTTTTGTAAACAAGTGTCATTGCGGCACCTTTATCCTTCTTGCATATTTGTCTGAAAGATAAGGATGTTGTTAAAGTCAAATAATAAAACATTTTCAACAACAAATCAATAAATAAGGAAGTAGGTATAACTATAAATATTACTTGTGTTGCTCCAGCAATGATGCAAAATTTATGTTGGTGATGCTGTTAACTCCTGCTAATATAAAATTCCCTCTGATGAGCCCAGCAGCATCAATCTCTCGCATCACATCTCCCATGGTCTGACAAGTATCAGACATCATCACCTGGACTTCCATTGTAACACTCCATACTGCCCTCTCTTCAATACATTTTCTGTAATTAAATTCAACAAAAGTATTGGTCAGTGGGTCCTCTTAACAAACCTACCTGCTTAGGGGCGATTAGTAGTAGAACAAATAGTTTTATCGATTAGGTACTTACCGTATGTAATCTTTAATTTTTTGTCCATATTTACAGCAAAATAAAATAACTTCTCCAACTCCACCATTGGAAAGAGATTCCAGTATGTAATTTATTAAAGGTACTCCTGCAACTGATAGTAAACCCTAAAATATTGAGATTAGTATTAAATAACAGAAAGAATGCTACATAATTGCGAAATATATTTTAAAATGAACTCACCATAGGTTTGTTGTCACAGATGGGATTGAAGTGGTTATTGAAAGTGTCCATAATAACCACAGCTTGGACAACATTTTCTTTATCGATTTCCATTTTAATTCTATTTTGTAATGAACAGATCACCACAACACTCTAGTTTTACTGACTTTATTACGAATTATTAAATTTAAAGAAATAACCTGAACACGATTCTTACACAAATGACATTACTGACATTGACACTGAAAATGGATGACTTTTTTTTTAAATTTACCCTGAATGGAAGGCTATAGTCTTTTGACTTGTTGCCAAGTCTTACGTCGGATGTAACACATTCTAATGGTTTTTGGAGTATCTGGTAACAAATAAATACATCGATTCGGCCTTCTCAGCAAGTTTCGAGTGAGGTAGTCAATACTACAATAAAATTCTTAGCTCCACTTAACCGAGATCGCGCCTGTTTCAATTATTCCACTTATTTTACAGGTGCGTGGACACTTGAGATACAAAACTACACCAATTTACATCTTCTTAAAACAGTCGCTAAACTTCAGTCGACAAAATCCCGCCAAAAATTCCCAAATTCATGACAAAATTTTTTTTTGGGACTTGGACTACTCGCAGTTCAGAACACTAACGGCTCGTTACAATAACGTAGCCAACAGTAGCTGAAACGTCATGTTACAAAGGCAAAAATGACGTTTCAGCTGCTGTTGGTAGCTAATTTGACAGTTGGTTAAAGGTAAATACGTTATCGAAACGGGCCATGGCTGGTGGTGGCCTCAAATGAATTTAAGTGAAAACTGAAAGGATATACCTACGTTCCGATTGGTTCCATAGAAATTTCATGAAAATCGATTCATTAGTTTGGGTTTTTAATCCAAATAGCTAATCCAGACTTTCCAGTGGTGTTTTTAGGTAGGGGTAGGTACTTACCACTAAAAAGTGAAAAATAAAAATCTTTTTTACAAAAAAAAATAAAATACTACATCCAAATACTAAAAAACACTGCAAAGTATAAAAAACTTTAAATTTAGGAAGTGGGTGTTAAAAAACGAAGAAACAACCAAAAACATTGACTTCCGAAATTAAAGTTATTTTATACTTTGTTGTGTTTTTTTTGTGGTCTTCGAAACTAAACATCCGATTTCAAAACGTCTTTCATTGATAGTAAGTTACACCATCGCTGAGTACCTAAAGGATTTTGAATGGAGGTGAACGAACTCCTCAATAAATGATGGCAAATGGACTGGGATTGCTGAAATCTAATGTCTGTCTATGGTTTGCACCAGTTCATAACATAACATCACGCCGGTACGCTGTAAAGGGGTAAGTACATGTGAACCACTAAAGAGTTTTTTTATCAAGTTACAACCTGACACTGACCTGCAAATTACAAGAAACACAAGAAAACTTGATTCGCGGGCTACCACTACCTACTCGGACAATACGACCAACAGCAACGCAACGCAACCTTTATAATTATCTAAGTAAACATGAAATACTGTAAATCAAGTTTAGTGGTTCGTTAACTTTGCGACACAGATGAAAGTTGCAGTTAGTTAGTAGGTATGTACCTAAATCGACACTCGTTGCTAACAGGACCTACCTATTAAGGTACTATTGTGGTAAGGTCTTCATTCCATTTCTTTATTGTTGAGCCTCTCGTTGCCAAGGCATTATCGATTAATTTCAGAATACGCTCTGACCGCATCGTTTTATTATAGAAAACATTTTCTACATAAATAAAACAAAATGGATTATGATTTATCTCGGATAGATTATACAATATGTGGCATTACTTATCCGGACACTTTAAAAATATTGCCGCCTTCAGGACAAAAGATGGACCAAAAGGTTCACTTTTTTCACGGTTTCTTCTTTACTTCTATTTTGCGTGTGCATTTTACTACTTACGATACTTATTTCAGTTTGCAGTTGGTGATAAAAACGGAGTTCTACAATGTTTGAGCATAAAAGTGGAAGAGCCTGTGGTTCAATTTAAAACCTTACCAGGCAAGCCAATCACTTCTGTACAACTGGCCTGTGCAATGGGTAAGTCCACAACACATTTTTAGCACCTTTTTATAGTACCTACTTCAGTGTGTAGCTTCTTAGTCATTTGCTTTTCAGTAACTAACCTAGGTACTTAAGTAAGTTATAGACATTTATTAATTAGAAACTTTTTCTAAATTGTAGGAACACAGGTGGATAAAATATTCACAGCGTCAGGAAATGAAGTCAAAGGATATACAAGAAAAGGGAAAGTGTTCCTTAGTATTGAAACTGCTCTTACAGAAACAATAACATCGATGTAAGACATTCATCTAAATTAAAATTAATAGTATAGGGAAAAAATATTTATTTGTAGGTAGGTAGGTACGTTTGTAGGTATCTCCGAATGTGCTGATCCGACCTTGAGATTTTTTTTTTTAACTTTCCGTAAACTAGGCTTTTAATCTCGGAAAAAGTGTCTTGTGGGATAGGTATGTAACGAGAGCGAAGGTCGCTGGAAAGGCTAGTTTTTAGTTTCATAAATATGGTTCCAACTTCCCACGCCACGAGTAGGTATCTTTCCTTTAAATAACTTGAACACACTTTTTCTATACTTTTTCGCAGTTTTTAACCTTGGTCAATATTAGTATTTTTACATGGCATAATGTTTCAGGTGTATAATAGGAAGTGATTTGATACTTTGCAGCGGCCGCACTGTGACCTATTACAGGGATTTACGAGAGTATCACTCCTATGTTTGTGACGACAGAGTACTCGACATTGCAGCATTTGCGGTACCTAATGTAATTATTTATTTGATTGCTTATTCTATTAAAGTTTAAACCTGTTGAAAATTATTTTGTTGTTGACTTCAGAATACAAGAATTCGACTGTTGGTGTTGGTTGCTAATAAAGGAGCAGTTCTCCTAGAAAATGGGAAATTTATATCTCGCACTGTTATTTCTTCGGGGCCGTCCCGCCTGGCTGTTCCACTTTCCACACACATAACAGATATCATCGCCTTCTACGGTGCTGGCGATGGCTCCATAGGCATCATTAGTTATGAAGAGCAAGTCTTTTTTTGTACCAAAACACTTTTTTTAATTTTTTTTTGTAGATCCTACACATGCATATTATATAAATAATTATGTACTCTTTCGGCTTTCCATTCTTAGTGCTTCATCGTCTGCTGAGAAGAAGGTATTATATTCACTTCCTTCTTAGTGCGTCGATTTCAAAACTAGTGGCTTGACCCAAAATTCAGCTACACTGGGTTTACTTACGCATCTAATACTTTTGTGCATAATTTACCAAGTATTTGTGACTTTTGGGTAGGTACAGTGTGCAACAAAAACTGGTTAACTTTAACCAAAGCTGCAGAAATTATTTTCACTTGCTTGTATTACCTAACTAAAATTTCTTTAAAGAAAATATAATTACATAAGTATACCTACATAAATTTTGGGCAAGTTTTGGTGCTGACTGTATCTTCGCACACTGAAGTAGCTCTACTTATGTATGTAGTTCTTAAACCATTAGAAGGCCTGATGAAAGACGATCTCCACCAATAATGAACCTGATTTAAAATGTTTTCAGGTTAACCCTTTCAAGTAAATGCTTAGTCGATGGTAGAGGTTTGGGTTCCGTTGTATGTCTCGGCTGGTATTTAAATAATGGAAACTACCACCTCAGTGTTGGTCGGCATGATGGTTCTATTCAGCTGTATCTCATGGATATGGAGAACTTCGGTGAAAAACCACGTCTGAAGTACACTTATGTTTGTATTGGAAAACTAAACTGCATACTTATTTCATTTATTGTTTGATTCTATACCTAATCATTTCATTAACAATGTGACAAGTTTACATTTACTTAATCAATATTTATTTTAGTTCTGCGGAGAACCTGTAACTTCTGTAACGGGTGGATGCGTGGGAACCGAAGAATCTGAGTTACTAGTAGCTACATTTTCTGGACGAGTTTTTGCCCTCAGATCTAGCCACTTGGTTACTGGAGCTAAAGTGCCTCCAGATATTTTAGCAGCGCGACGAGGAAAACTTGAGTAGGTACCTACTTATAATTGTTTTTATTTTCACTTTCCCCCACAATAAACAGCCGATCGATTCTGTAAACATGTCGAAGTGAAGGCTTCGATAAAGTGATCACGAGGTGAGCTGTCATCCATATATACACATCACTTCGTGATCACGCAATATATTGATTATATGGATTGACACCTCACCTTGTAATCACTTCACCCAAGCCTTCACTTCGACATGAATTGACCGGCAGTAGGTATTGTTTCCGAAAAATGTTTATAATTTTATTGTACGGTCAGAAAAAAAGAGTTACTTAAAAAATCTGCAATTTTTAATTTGGTATCTTCTGAGATTCAGTGAATCATTAAGACATATTTCTTATTAGGGTAGAAGTGGCGCGTTTAGAGAAACAAACCGCAAATGAAAGAGAAAAATATCAACGGAATACTCGTTCTCTTAACGCTGGATTATCGACGCCACCATTGCTGGACATTCAGTACGAGGTAGCAAATTAAATCTACTTCATACAAAGATATTTCAAGTAATGGGTACCTAGACCTACCTACCTGCTATGTGTTCGCAATATTTTCAACATTTTTTTTCCTTTACCTACAGTTTTTAGGAGCCTCAAGTGATGGATGGCAAGAAGTAAGAATTATCTGTGCAGTGCCGCTCGATATGCTTTTCATTTATTGTAACAAGAAACTCGAAATGCAAACTGACACAGCTGCTGTCTTAAGCATCTGTTCTTCAAAGGTTTGAAAATAATATTATTTGTGTAAAGAAATAGGCGTTAGGCCTGAACCTACTTAAGATATTATATTTTTTTTTAGGAAACCGGATCTGATTTGCTAGCTTCGGTTAGATGCCAAGCTGGGACGCGCAGAGTATGGGTGAAAATGCGTGACATATCAGATTCTCGTGCAGAATCAAAATTCGAGGGAAAACGTGTACTTATTTACGCTTTACCAGCTGGTGCCCCTAGAGTGGCTCGACTTCTAAGCCTCAAATTACCAGCATTACCATACTATTCTGGCCCTGAAACATTAGACAAGAACGTTGAAAATCAAGAGAGGTACGGTCAATAATAGAAGTCGATTAAAACTGTTTCTCTTACCTACAAATTATCTTAAAATCGAAATTGTCACAGAATTCGCTATTCCTGTTTTTAGAATATCTATATTAATTTATTTATCATGATTGAAAAAAAATGGAGTGTAGTTTTTCATTGCTGACTGTACCTGCATGTTATTGCCACACCAAGCACTAAGGAATTAATTCAACACCTTGATTTGATACAGAGTTTGGTGCCAACTTGAAGTCGCAGGAAGCTTTTCTGTAGCTGAAATGACTTCATGGCTTACAGAAGCACTACCTGGTGAGCTGCCCAGACCGGCTTCGACTGTGTCCTTTACCCGATCACATACTCTCCTACAGACTGTTCTAATTTGCCAATACCAGTAGGTAGTTTATTTTCCAGTTATAATTAACGAAATATTGGTAGGTAATTTTTAGAAATATTATTTAATTTTCAATATTTTTTTGCAGACGTGGTTTAGCAACATTTAAATCTGACAATGTTTCTACTATAGCAACCATTAGGAATATAGTATCGAACTGTTCAGTCGAAAAGAGCATTCGAGTGGAAATATCCTGCGGTACATGCATATTATTATTATCAGTAGGTACCTAAAATGTTATTATGAAACTAATCACCTGTTGAGATTTTTTTTTTTTATTACAGGTATT
Source organism: Mamestra configurata (assembly GCA_002192655.3). NCBI lineage: Eukaryota > Metazoa > Arthropoda > Insecta > Lepidoptera > Noctuidae > Mamestra > Mamestra configurata. The sequence continues at coordinate 91,265 of NDFZ01004882.1, forward strand.
CCAGACGGCTGCTGCTTAAAGTCTTTTAAGAATCTGGAAAGTAAATTTAGACAAGCATATCAGAAAAACAAAGATATAATTTTGAAGAAAGCTATCAGGTAGGTTTTCAGGTAGGTACCTGTTACAATGAAGGTATCCTTACTTCCATTGGTCCTTAACTAATAAAATTTGTATTGCAGCATGTTGGATTTGGATAGTTCAATGAACGAGGAAGGCCCTACACTGTGTCAAGAATATGCTCGTGTTTGGGATTCTAGCAACAGTATCAATGAGACCCAATTTAACGAGCTTGTAGGTGAGTGACAAGAAGATGGCGGGACAAACTGGATAATAATATTAACATTGTATAGGTACTAATAAGTAGTACTCATTACTTATATATTTTTACAGAGGCAGTGGTTCAGTGGTATTCAGATTGGCGAGCACTGTCTGTGCATGATAACTACAGTATTGAAACTTCAAAGCTACGGGCTGCTCTAACAGAATGTCGGCTTGATGATGTTTTCAAAATACTTTCTAGTTATTCTTCATCTTTGAAAGAGTATTGAATGTTTCATAATGAATAAGTAGTTTTTAGTCAGTAGGTACATTAAATGTTTTACAAAAACTGTACATATGCAATATTATAATGATTCTATTTATTTGAACTTTTTTTCTTTAGAGTGAAGCGGATACATTTTTTCAAGTTCTAAATCATAGTGATAAAGAGCCAGGTTATTATTGGACAGTGCAGATAATTTCGACACATGCTTTACCATTTCATGAATTGAATGCATTTGTTCTGTTAAAAAAATGGATGTGATAAAATCTGCATAGTGGTAATCTTTTACATCTTCTGCTAGTTTCACACCCTCTTCTAACACCTGGTGATATTCAATTAGTGATTAGTACATAGAAGAGTTTACGCCATACGGCATTTCATAAAAACTTTTAAGTCCTTATTTTTCGATATGAATGAACCAATTTTAATGAAACTTGATAAGCATACGCTAGATATCCAAATCTAAATAGTTAGTAGTTTTCTATATAGAAAACTATAATTCAGATATAAATCACTGTATAAAGTGAAAAATAACTATCTTTCCCCTGTACTGTTTTTAGGATTCCGTAGTTAACAAGGAACCCTTCTAGTTTCGTCATGTCCGTCTGTCTGTCCGTTCGTGGGTTAGCTGAGACCCTTTGTACTAGAAAGTTGGAATTTGGTATGGTAAATTTTCAGCCCTTTTTATTTTATTAGTTACCTACACCAAATGCTTACAAATTGGCTGCAGACAATTATGCTGCATTGTTATATCTAACTCGAACAGCAAATTTTATTTAACCAACGAGATTTTACCTATTCCTTTAACATGACATTTCAGCTACTGTTGGTAGCTAATTGGACAGTTTGTTAAAGGTAGATATTTTATTGAAACCGGCTATAAATAATTGTTCACTGCCACAGCAAGAAGTTTTCAGATTACCAGTGCCATATATTATATATAATATGAAATTGCTCACCGCAGTTATATTCTTTTCCATAGCCAGGCCTTGTTTAAATGCTTCAATTAGTGTTAGATTTTTGTTTTGATTTGGTCGTTTAAGGCCACATATCAAAGGCATCCCTCCACGCAATAACTGATAATTTATGAGTTTCTGCATATGATCTAGTTCTTCTTGATACATTTTCATGAAGAACCCACCGGCACCAAATTGTGATTTAGAGGGATGTAGAAAAGCCACAGCCATATTTAAATAATCCTGCCCAGCTTGCTGCTCAGCATTCATTTGTATGTTTACTGCATCTTCTATTTTGGAATTATAGTTATATTGGTAGTTTTTGGACCCCCTACTAAATGCAATTACAGGCAAATATTTGTTCAAACACAATTTGATGAATGTGCAATCTCTCGACTTACTATTCAGGCATAAAAGTATGTTATTAGTTATTAACATCATAGTAAAATTTGAAAATAAAGCTGTGTTACATTTCTAGTAGGCTGAGGGTTTGCTGAACATATTACAGATTGTATTAAGGAAAAGATAAGTATGAGATACTTAATTTAAAAAAACTTGTGGATTCAACAAATGTTTAATAAACTATTATTAACTAAAGTACTACTATATTATACAGTTATATTAGGACTAAAAATATTTAAAATAAACAAATTCACTTCTGGAAAGGATAATAATCAAGACCAGAATTATATTTAAATTTATACGTAAAGCGATTTACTTGTGTTTTTCCCACTTCAATCATCTTCTGAACATCTTCTCGGTACGCTGGCGGTAGTAGTTCTTCTTCGAGGGTACAGTTGTTATCACAAGTATCTTGACTTTTAAACACGCGCCGTCTTATAACGTCGACATCTCGACTATATTCCTCTTTTAAATCCCACACAGATTTGGTTGCTGCATCAATTTTAAACACAAAATAATTAGCTTCTCTGTGCACTATTCCGTGAGCAGTGGTTTTGTAAGGCATAGGTCTGAATCCCAGGTTTTCTATGTTTCTGATTATACCACCCCGGTCGAAAATAGCATGAGAGATTCTTTTAAGGGTAGTTTTGAGTTCTGGTTTAGGCATGGCACGTAACATTAGAGCAACTTCGTAAGTAGGCATTTTCAATTTTAGAAAATTAAATTTTATTCAGGTTATGTTGATAGACACCGTGCAACTGACAGGACCTTTGGACAGGACTGAACTGACGCAACTGTCAAGTCAAGAGTGACACAGAATGAAGTGAAGAATGAACGAATGTGAGACAATGGAATTGAAATAAAAAAGTGTGTCGTGGCTCACATGGCGTTCTGTAATTTCATGTAAAAATCATAATTGTTACAATAAATTCGAATTTAAAACTTGCAAAACATGGACAATGCATTGCACACAGTCGGTATGGTCAGCAGGTGCCTACACTTTAGTGGCTTTTGTCTTTGCTTGAACATTGCAATTATACTTTAGTTATTAGTTTCGCCGCCAGTAAATATATGGAGCGCACTGTAATTCCTGAACGATTTATTTTTTAATGCGTTCAATCAATTCATTCAACAATCAAATCAATCATGGCGACAGCGTGCGCTTTGCTTTGCTAAAATAGTAAAATTGATTGTAAACTGGAATCTTTTCGACCGATCCTAACCATGGGATCGTACGCGAAATTTGTTTCTGATTACTGTAAAACTTGGGAGAAATCCGGAAAGGAGCAATTGTAAGTTAAATTTTTTCTTAAAAAAAAATCATGTTGGTTCGTATTTGCCTCGATCGTAAATGGTATCATTTGAAATAATTAAGTTTGTTTTTGTTGAAAACAATAAATAGCATGTATGTAAAAAACGATCTAGCGTGAAAACTTCATAACGTACCGCGTAATATCAATTGTATTAAACTTTGTTATCATTACTTGCCCATGCTGTGCTGGGGTGATTGATTGCAAACACAAAGTTATGGAGAGAAAGAAATAACTTCATCATTTTGTTAATACCTGACGGCTGTCCAACTGGCTATCGAATATATTAACACGGTATAACAAAACCTCCATTATTGCCAAGCAAAAATAGATAACATACTGATAAAAATGGAATTGATTGTGTATAGGCACTTGTGGTACTTTTTTCTGAGTCTATCTTGGACATCATTCAGTTTGCCCTTTTTCCTATTTCTTCACGTCAGTACATGAAGAAATAGGAAAAAAGAGCAAACTGAAGTAGTAATACAACTGGGAAATCACCGATACCTATTGAGTTAGTGCAAAGATATTGCTCATGCCTTCTCTGTTTGAGAAGAGGCTTTTGCGCTACAGTGAAATGCTAATTTGTAGGCTAATCCTAATATTAGGTCTAAAAAGAAACCTATACTTAAAGAGTAGGTTTCTTTTGTTTAAAAATTTCAGGTTCTCAATTTCAGCAGAATAGAGCCTTGTTTCAATCAGTCAGTTTTATAGCATTTTTTATATGTTTTATATTTATACCAAGGTACTTTTAAGTTTAGTTTATAGCAACCCTAGGATCTCGTATGTTACGAATGGACATATAAATAAAACAAAACACTTTTATTTTCAGTGTAAAACATGTGACACAATTTGTGAAAGATGAGGATAGAAGTCCACTTTTTACAAAGTCTGGCAAACTTTCTGGTTTATCCCAGACAATTTATGACTTACTGCTCAGTGGTCTTCGTGGGAACCTAAAGAAAGAAGCTGTTCTTTCTGTTCTCAGAGACATAACTGTAAGTTAATTTATAACAATTGATATTAAATATGAATTTTCAAAAAATTTTGGAAGATTACTAATTCATTAATAATTTTCAGGGATTGCATGCAGATATACCATCAATAATTTTAGATGTAGTTAGTGTGCTGGATGCGGAGACCTGCAATGATGTGCAAAGTGAAGAGCGCACAAACTTCTGCTACATGATTAGGGAATTGGAGTCTTTTATATCAGATAAACTTCTGAAAGAGAGATTAGAAATAGATACATTGCAAGATGTTGGGACATTAAAAAATAAACTGTTTTATACTAAGTTCATAAAAATCAAGACCAAGTTGTAGTGAGTATTGATTATTCACAATATTTCATAAAAAATTGTAACCGGAAGCTAGCTGCATGATTCTCACTTATACATTAATTTTAACTGTATTTATGTTTTGATTTTCAGTTATAAGCAACGTAAGTTTAATTTATTTAGGGAAGAAAGTGAAGGATATGCTAAGCTAATTGTTGAATTAAATCAGGAAATAATTGAGAAAGCGGAATGGAAAAATTTATTGGAAATTATTCAGTCATTAATAGGTAAGAATATACAGTATTGAGGCCAAAGGCCCTTAGTGATTACTCAATGCATTAACAATAATGTTTATCTTAAACTCGCTTTAATTTCAGGTTGTTTCAACTTGGATCCCAATAGAGCACTAGATATAATATTGGAGTCTTTTGAGGCTCGCACGCACTCAGATCAATTGTTCATACCTCTGATTAAGAACTACATGGGTGATCCTCAAGTTATTTCAGAAGTTTTAGGGTTCAAGTTAGGAAACATGGAAGTACTTGAAAATTATAAGGAACCACCACCTTTAATGACTGTAATAGCTTTACTCTTACAGCATCAAGTTATATCTCTTGATGACATATATCCCTGGGTATGTTGTATTTTTATTTCAATAGATATGTAAATAAATTTAAATAATTGGAATATAATATGTATCATAATTATTTTATATCTAGCTGCGTCCGGATGACTCTATAATGGCTAAAGAAGCGGAAAAAGAATTAAAGACTGTACAGGATTACATTCGTAAACTGAGCATTGTGTCTACCAAAGGACCTCAAGCTAATGGGCCGACAGAATATGTTGAAGAGAAAGGTGATCCTCAGGTACATTTTACGTCATTAAATAGCCTGCTTGGAAAAATTGTGCTTTTTATTTAAATTATCAAAAAGAAATGTTGATTTATGTGTGCAAAGAGTTGTGTAACTATTTTTGGTGTACAACTGTACCATAAAGTATATTTATCTATCTCTTGAGCTTGTTCAACATCTTACTGTGTAAACCAGGAATACTGGAGCAATCAAAAGTTGGTGCTTTGTGAAGCATTGCTGAAGGTGAATGCTTGGCGGGACTTTGCGGCATTGTCAGCTCGCTTGCCCACCAATATCATGCCACAGCGTCCTGCAGTCGCCCTTTGCAACATGCTACATGCTCTTGTTGAGCCTTTGTACAGAATGTGCGTATTTATTTCATAATTTTTATCAATCTTATGTGTGTGGTGAAATACTAACATTATTGTGAACTGGACAAGTATAAAATTTACACAGCTATGCAAATACTTAACTTTAACTCAGGTTGCGTTTCGTAAACGCTTTTCAGCAGCTAACTTTGTATGTAGTAATATAATGAATTCAATTATTGTTATCACAATAATCTTATTATGATATACTATATAATAAATACTAAATACTACTATATAATAAATATAAGTATAAATTAGAAGATATTATTTGTAGGAAATCTCATTGGAAAAAAAAGAACTTCCATACAAAATCTCATTGCCTGTTTAACCCCTTTAAGGCATGTATTTTTAAAAATACTTTATCATCATCATAAGGAAACCGTATGCTAAATTTCATGCTTTTAGACCGAGCGGCTTAGCTGTACTTACATTGTCCATCAGTCTGTAAATGAATGAATTTTAAAACTTTTAAAAGTATAAATTAATGGTTGATGTATTACTTTCAGAAACTGTCGAGTAGCACCTAAAATAATAGGAAAACCCATCCCACCGCTCAAGTCAAGCTTGGCACCTCCAGCATGCAAGACATTTGATGATATGAAGGAGACTGTCATTCCAGCTCTGGTCTTGTTAGGACCATCACTTCATTATGATCCTATTTTAATGTACAAAGTAAGTAGTAGTAGCTAGATCCTTATATGTTATCACAGATATACTTTAATCCTAAATAATTTATTAAAATTTTTGTAGATAATTCGTATACTAAGGACTGCGCGTTCTTTGAAGGAAGATCCTTTGCATCATGAAGCGCTCACAGTATTAGACGCGGCCATATTGCCAGCTCTGACTTTGATGGATGGTAATTGTTGTATGGCTGAGGAAGTTTACACCTTGTTGAAATTATATCCATATCAGTGCAGGTAAGTTAACATAAACAGAAGAGTCAATGTCGATACATGTTTAAATTGTAAAACACTACTGATTGTACGCTTTTCTTTCAATAGGTATTGTTTATATTCTCGCTGGAAAAATGAAGCAGCCGAGAGAATACCTTCTTTGATGCGAGTGCGCGGCAATTCCCTGCAAAGAATCAAGCATATAATGAAACGTGTTTCTAAAGAAAATATAAAACCGCAAGGTCGCCTCATCGGGAAACTGTCGCATGCCGCTCCGACTTTGATTTTTGACTACATGCTACTGCAGGTAAATGTTTAGATGAAATTTTAATGGAAAGAGAAATAATTGCGTTCAGCAGTACTTAACGTCGATCGTGTATCAGATCCAGACGTACGACAACCTGATCGGGCCGGTGGTGGAGTCGCTGAAGTACCTGACGTCGCTGTCGCTGGACGTGCTGGGCTACTGCC
>NDFZ01004882.1:98934-139023 GCA_002192655.3 Mamestra configurata
TGGCGGCCGTCGCCGGCGCCGCCTTCAAGAAGCACAACATCGAACTCACTGCGCTGCTGCAGTTCGTCGCCAACAGACTCAAGGCACAGCAAAGGTATTTATTTAAAGAAAGTAATGTTGTACCAGTCAAGTGTTCGATTCGTTTACCCATGTCAATTCATCCGTATTTAAGTTTTTTTATAAATATATTTAGTCGAAGTTTAGCACCAACTGTGTTTGTTAAGTTTTTATTTTATACAAATATCACACACTGGCAAGTAGATACCATTATAAATATGACAAATATGATTCTAAATATCATGAAGAATAAGAAAAAGTCCAGATCTAAATGCTATTTAAAAAACACAGATCCAATAACACGTAATATTCAATACCACTATTTTATTTTTGTTCAAAATCGTGGAACATAATATTACGTTTTTTTTAGGGTTCCGTACAGTCAGTCTGTCAAGACCCTTTATCTCGGGAACGCGTGGAGGTATCAAGTTGAAAACCATATACTCAATCTACAGTCCCTTAAAGCTGTGAAAAAATCAAACTTCCAAGTTAAAAAGATGCGGCCAAAAAACGTATATTTCGACACTCAAGGGAATCCAAATTTATAGGGTACTTTCCGTTGACCTAGATTAATGAAATTTGGCAAGAAGATAGATCTTAGAGTACAATTACAGGAAAAAGTCTGAACATAGGGAATTTATAGTTTATAAAATAATAAAAAAAAACCGACTACAAACTTTTATTTTCCGTTGAACAATTGACCGTGACGTACATTGATGTATGGGAGAACATTTTTTCACCAACAGAGTTAAGTTTGCCCTTCAATCTTACCTGCTATATTTTGCTTTCAAAGTTCATAAACTTCCGTAGGGAATGTATACTCGGAAAAAATCAAGATTCGATCGGAACCCTCGGTGCATGAGTCTGAATCGCACTTGTCCGGGTATATACTTTTATTGTTAGGGTGTGCGAAAACGATTATGACAATCAATATTTTTTTGCATTTCGATTGACTCGATTAATTAAAATGAGCGATTATCATAAATCGATTATTAAAAATTAGGACAAATACTTTCAAGGCATAAAATCCAATAAGCACGTATGGTAACTATATTTGTGCTTCGTAATTGAAATAGTTTTTTGGATAGCAAGGAATAAAGCCAACTCAACAAAATCATCGCCGATGAATTTGTTGAGTTGGCTTTGTTCCTTGCGAATCACAAGCGCATTCTTAATTTAAATTTAATTGACAATTATTGTCTAAATTATTCAAAATTTAAATTAAGAATGCGCTTGTGATTCGCAAATATTTTATTAATTTCGCATCAATATTTTGTTTTAAAATCTTTAAATCGAGTAAATTTGAGTAGGTTAGGTAGGTACGGGATCGGATTGAAATTATATGATTATATGATATGCTAAAGATAATTTAAGATTTTTTTTATCCTGCCGCTAAAGGAGGATGATATAGTTTCGAAAGTATGTACCTATGTAAGTAAGTATATTGTGTGTTTGTAGTTAAGGCTGGATATGTTTTTCAAATGAGGTATCATTCGATTCGTTTTAAGTGTCGAAGTGACATAGGTTTTAAGTTTGAAAAAAAAGACGTTTTTTCGTGACATAGGTACTCATGTCTGCCTGCCTAGCCTTTTTCCCAGTATGTTGGGCATCTATTCTAACCGAATGCAGAAGAATACCTATTTTTTACATGGAGCGAGTGCCTATTAGACGTCCATAACCCAGTAACTAGGGAGTACATACACCTCTTGGCAAGACTGCTGTTAAAGTTTCTGGCTTCTGACTACCCGTAACGACTGTAAAAAATGTTCAAATGTCAGCCGGGACCAACGGCATGCTTTCCGAGGCACGGTGGAAATGCAATATGCACGCCCATCCGCGATCCGACCTCGGCAAACGTAGCTTAACCTCGAACTTCGATTTGTGCTGGTGTTTTTATTTACAAATACTTGTATCAAAAAACCCATATAGGGCACAGGATCACGCATGACACGCATCTACTCACACGTTTGGAACAATTCAGATGAAATTTAGTAGGTTCATGTAGTTATGAATTTCCGTCACCCAAAAATGATTCCGACTTGCACTGGGCCCTTTTTTTTCATGGATGTTTATTTCGCATATTCGTAATTAGCAACCCCATAAACCATTTTGGTGCCATTTTGAGTCATATAGGAGGAGGTTTTCAGTTAGTCTGTTTTTTTTTTTTTGTATGTTTGTTATGCGATTATTCCGTCAATTATGAATTGATTTTGATGATTCTTTGTTTATTCGAAAGCCTATACTCCTGAGGTGGTCCCATTGGCACCAAGTCAGAATCTGATGATGGGATCCTAGGGAAATCGAGGGCTACCCTCAAATTTTAAAGGCACATACAATGTTTTTTCATATCTTTTCTAAAGCAAATCAGATAATTGTGCCTGGTAATCAACATCTCATCTTGCTGGGCTGATGATGGAAGGTATAAGTCAGGATCTGATGCTGAGATCCCAGGAAAAATGTTTGTTTAGCGATATTTTCGCCACTTGTCAACCGATTTGGATGATTCTATTTTTATTTGGAAGAGTATTTTTCCAAACTGGCCCCATTTCATTCTGGTGATGATTTGATGAAGGATTTCGTAGGTAGACAACGGAACTCTTCAATAAATGATAGCAAATCTCCCGGGATTGCTGAGACTGCATGCCTGTTTATTGATTACACCAGTTCATAACATAACGTCACGCCGGTACGCTGTGAAGGGGTACGCAGATGCAAACAAGACAACCTGAATTAAATTTTTTTTTGAGGTCATCTATTCGGGCATAACTTTATTGTTTGTTGACTGATCTTGATGATTCTTTTTGCATTGGCTTTAGTTATAGCTATATTGCATTTGCACTGTAATGTGAACTTCAAAGATAAACCAGTAACCTCCACACCTTAAAATCAGTAAGAAACAAAGCAAAGTAGATATTCAACTATGAGCTGGTATGGACTGAAAAGGCACACAAAGTAACTCCTTAACGGCAAATAGTGTAACCACTCATTATGGAAATAATGTCACTTAGTTGCGGGTTATCACAACTAAAAAGTGGAAAATAAAAAACTTTTTACAAAAACAACCGATTTCCAAATAAAATAACACAACAAAGTATAAAATAACTTTAATTTCGGAAGTCGGTGTCAAAAATCGAAAAAACAACCAAAAACACGTGTTTTTTATTTAGAAGGCGGTTTTTTTTCGTAAAAAAGATTTTAAAGAACTTATGTATGAAAAATGCCAAATGCAGAACGCAAATAGTATGATTATTATTGTCAGCGAATCTAAATTGGCTACCTTTTGGAAAGGTGTATTCGTAATTAAGATACATTTTAAAGTAGACCGAACGCGATTTGAACGACCTTAACTTACAATTTAAGATATTTCTCAACTCGAACTTATCGTATAAAATAGCTTCGGAAAGAATTTTTTCATATTAAAATCGATGGCTGAAAGTTTATCTAATTCCTGAAATTCATGACGTAATTCATACGCAAAACCCCGTATATTCAGCTGATGTGTCATATTTATGTCAAAATCTTGTCGTGCAGAGTGGTTTTAGTGCGTCGGCCATACCCCACACCTATTCAAATGATTTATCTATACTAATAAAATAAAGCTGAAGAGTGTTTGTTTGTTTGAACGCGCTAGTCTCTGAAACTACCATTCGGATTTTGGAACTTTAAACACATGGGAATTTTTCATTGCTGTCTCTTGGCTCCATAACAGCTCGCCTTTGGAACAGTACAATAATATAGTATGAAAATGGATCCGCTCGTATCGTACACATACATTTATTGTCATAATTGAGAAAAATGTCTTACATTTTGAACTTTTTAGTTCACCATACCAATTGCATTCAAAATAAATTTGTGAGTCTCATTTCATTTATTTCATTAACTATTTTTACATTGTATCGAAATTTTACACTGAATTATCAATTTAAAATTAAAAGAATTACAATACAAACACTATAAAAGATTATTGAAACATAAAATTATACAGTCTACAGATTATTATAACATTACGGTAACCAAAATATATTCATTAAAAAGTACAACATTAGCAATTCCTTGTTATATGTCAAAAATAAAAAAAAATCGTAACAATAAATTATGAGTCTACCATTACACAATCATGTCAAAAATATAATATCATGTCAGTCAAATGTTGTAAAAAGATTTATGTCAAATAAAGTATGTAAAATCAAACATAAATAGATGCATCCATTACCTTTAATGTCAAAAATCATAATGTCAAATTAAATATATTACCCATCCAATGTCAAAAATAAAATATTGCTAATTTCCATACAAATGTCAAAAATATAAATATAATGTAAAAAAAAAATAGTTTAATAATAATTAAAGTCTAGTTGTACGTGTCACAGAGAAACTCATCAAGGGTGTAATAGCACTTTTCTGACTGATTTAAGTTGTAAATTGACTTTATGTGTACAGGTAGTTTATTAAACAATTTAATTGATTGATAATCTGCAGCATGACTCACTACTTTAAAATGAGGTTGCATCTTATTTTGTAAGTCCTTACGCCTTGTAGCTTCCCGCTTAATTCTTTCCTCTGACGTTTCGAAATTCTGCAGTTTTTTCATAAGATCAGTGAGAAGAACTAAAATATACAAACGGGACCGTTAGTATCTGAAGTTCTTTAAAGTAATCCTTACACGATACCCACTGAGGAATTCTCACCATGGTTCTTATTGCCCTTTTTTGAATAATGAAAGCCGTATTTATATTGTACGTATAACTACCTCCCCATAGAGTGNGCATGACTCACTACTTTAAAATGAGGTTGCATCTTATTTTGTAAGTCCTTACGCCTTGTAGCTTCCCGCTTAATTCTTTCCTCTGACGTTTCGAAATTCTGCAGTTTTTTCATAAGATCAGTGAGAAGAACTAAAATATACAAACGGGACCGTTAGTATCTGAAGTTCTTTAAAGTAATCCTTACACGATACCCACTGAGGAATTCTCACCATGGTTCTTATTGCCCTTTTTTGAATAATGAAAGCCGTATTTATATTGTATGTATAACTACCTCCCCATAGAGTAATACTGTACCTAAACTTTGATTCTACAAGCGAGTAATTTACGACTTTTAATTGTTCTATAGCGATCACATCTCGAAGACTTCTTAGGGCAAAGCAAGCTGAGCTAATTGAACTTTCTATGGTTTGCAATTCTTTTTTCCATTTAAGGCTTTCGTCAATGTGAATTCCTAAGAATTTTACGCTGTTTACCAATGTTATTGTATTTCCATTCAATACAATGTCTATTTTTAACACGCTTTTATTAGCTTCACCTGTATGTATGTAACCAACCCTTTTGAGCTCGATTTTGCCCTACTTTGAACGATCAGATTTAGTTCAAACTTTGCACACCTGTCAAGGATCGATGACAATGCAAGAATTCAATTAAAATATCCGATTTTAAAAAATATTCTAACAAAGCAAAACATTATCCATAAATACACACTTTTTTATTGTTCACTAAACACATATTCTATTTAAATAACCTTTGACAAAAAAAAATAGTTTAAAAAAACAAGCTTTTATAGAAAAATCCAACTAAAAAACAGAAAATAAAATTTAATAAATTTGATTCAAAAGTCAAAAGTCAAAACGTTTATTTCAATTAGGCCATTAAACGGCACTTTTGAACGTCATCGTTTACAGTTCAGTAAAATAATAATGTAACATTAATAAAGTGACTCTACTGTCCATTCGGAAAAGTAGATTCTTATGGAGAAGAACGGACAAGAAACTCCATAGTTACCTCTTTTTAAATAATGATTTTACAAAATTTGGTATACAACAATTAATTTAATATTATGTGAGGACGATGCACCCAGAGTATGCTACTTAAAGAACAAAGTATCACCAGCAGAGGTAAACTTATTAATTTCCTAAAGAAATTTAGGTAAATTGTACTCACATATTTACAAACATTGGAACCATTAATTAAACAAGTGTGTGAGTCAACGGAAAAATAAAAACACAAAAAAAGAAACAGTATATCTATAAAGTTAATACATTAATCAACCAGTTTGACCTTCACCCTTGATTGTCCTATGGAGCAGGACCAGCATGTTTCCAAGCATTCTTATCCTGAATGTAATCTTCTAATTTGTAATATGCTTGTTCACAAAGTGTACTTTTAACATGAGTTTTAAATTTTCTTTCATTTAGTTCTAATATGTCAGAAGGTATTTTGTTGTAACATTTAACACAATACCCCATGAAAGAAGTGTGGACTTTAGCTAATCTAAAAAATGGTTGATCTAATTTGTCTTTATTTCTAGTATTAAAATTATGTCTATCACTAATTTTACTAAAAAGATGTCGATTTTTCCGCACATACATAATATTTTCATAAATGAATTGGCAAGGGACTGTCATAATATTAATCTTTTTAAAAAGTTCCCTAAGAGAATCACGGCGACGCAGATTATAAACGGCTCTGACAGCTCTCTTTTGTAAAATAAATATGGATTCAATGTCAGCAGCCCGACCCCACAGCAAAATACCGTACGACATAATGCTGTGAAAGTAACTAAAGTAGACCAAACGTGCGGTTTCTACGTCTGTTAACTGTCTTATCTTTCTAACAGCATACGCGGCTGAGCTTAGACGACCCGCAAGAGATGTTATATGAGGCCCCCATTGTAATTTCTCGTCCAATGTGATACCTAGGAAAACCGTCTGATTAATGAACTCCAGTTTTTCTCCATTCAATATGATGTCACATTCGCTACTTTTAACATTTGGTAAAGAAAATCTAATACATTTATTTTTTTTTTTATTTAAAACCAAGTTGTTTGCCGTAAACCAATTTTGGACCTGATGAATAGAGCTATTGACGTCGTCAAGATTTTGTGAACGTCGGTCTATTTTAAATATTAATGATGTGTCATCCGCAAATAACACCATCTTTGGTTGATTTTTAAGTAATTGGGGCAAATCATTTATGTAAACTAAAAAAAGGAATGGACCCAATATTGAACCCTGAGGAACGCCCATTGTCGTTTCCGACCCTATTGAGTTTACACCGTTTATCTGAACTTTAACCTGTCTGCCCATCAAGTATGAACTAAGTAAACCAAGGGCTCTATTCCTAATTCCATAGTGCTCAAGTTTCAACAAAAGCGTCTCATGGTTAACGCAGTCGAACGCTTTCGAGAGGTCGCAGAATATTCCGATGGCATCTTGCGACTCTTCCCAGGCGTTAAAAATGTTCTTTATTAGGGTGACACCGGCGTCAGTTGTACAACGCCCTTTGGTGAAACCGTACTGGTGTTCATGAAAGATGGAATTTTTATTAAAGTGTTTTGATTAAGAATAATGTAAAAAAGAAATGAATGTACATTATTGTAAAAAAGCGTGGGGTGTTTTTCTTTGTTTCTCGACGTCGTCCTAAATAACATAGCATTCGTTTTACTGATATTCAATTTGAGATTATTGATGGTAAACCAATGATGAAAGAGAGCAAGAGCATTATTTACTTTACTACTGAGAGTATCAACATCTTTAGCGGCTATAATAGCATTCGTATCATCAGCAAAAAGCACAAGTTCAGTATCACTTAGTTCCAGCATATAACTAATCAAATCATTCACAAATATAATGAAAAAGATTGGGCCTAATATTGAACCTTGAGGAACTCCTTGTTTTATTAGTTTAAGTCCCGATTTGAAAACTTTTTGACTATTATCTTCATTCACTTTAATTTCCACATATTGCTTTCGATTTTCTAAGTAAGACTTAAACAGACATAAGACNGCCTAATATTGAACCTTGTGGAACTCCTTGTTTTATTAGTTTAAGTCCCGATTTGAAAACTTTCTGACTATTATCTTCATTCACTTTAATTTCCACATATTGCTTTCGATTTTCTAAGTAAGACTTAAACAGACATAAGACCGGTTCTCTTTCTCCATAATGTTCCATTTTTTCTAATTGTGACTAACGGTGTCAAAAGCGGAACTAAGATCGAGGAATAACCCTACGACTTTCAATTTAGCATTAATTCTGTCAACTACTTGCTCCATTAACGTATTAATTGCGTCATTTGTTCCCACATTTCCACATTTTCTGATAGCCGAATTGTCTGTGATTAAGTATTTTATTACGATTGAGATGTCTAAGAAGTCTAACTTTAAGTATTTTCTCAAAAATTTTCGATATTATTGGTAACAAAGAAATCGGTCTATAATTATTAGGATCTAATTTGCAACCTTTTTTGTAAAGTGGTAAGACTCTTGCTATTTTTAGTTGTTCAGGGAATATGTTTATATTTATACATGTATTTATAAGATGTGCCAAAGGTCCTGCCAGTATGTCAATGTGATCTTTAATAGTCTGTATTGGTACTTCATCATGACCAGAAGATTTCTTGGTAGCCATAGAATTGACTAGCTTTTTTATTTCGGAGGCAGTGACTAAATCGCAAGCCATTTCTTGATCGACTCTTTTTACGCTATCTTGTAAACTTTGTATAGCTTGATCAATAGAATACTCACTTATCTCTGCACTGTCGAACGTGTTCGAGAAGATGTCTACTATTTGCTGGGGATTTGATATTATTTTATTATTAACTTAAAGGAGTATGTTTTTATTATTTTCGCGTTTTGATTTTGTGTTCCTATGTCTATTTACAACCTGCCATATAGCTTTTGAAGATTCATTTGCTTTTCTTAATTCTTTACTGACTGCAATGCGTCTAGCTTTTTTTAAGACTAGTCTGTATATTCTAATGTATGATTTTGTATATGCCCTTATTTTCTCTGTACAGCTCTCATTTTTTTTTTTATGAGTATCCATGCGTGTGTGACTAAACACAAATATGTAGTCACAATTGAGAAAAATGGCCTTCATGTTAAACTGTTTTTGGGTAATGTTCGGTACATTCATAGTTTATGAACAGTAGGTAATGTACACTCGGAGAAAACGAGAGTCGATTCCCGATTTTTATTATTTTGCTCAGTTGGAATGATAAAGTTTTCTCACTTGCCTCAAAATGTACTTACTTTTTCAGCCAAGATCTACTGATCCTGAAAGAAATAGTTCAGAAGATGGCCGGAATAGAGGCGGCAGAAGAAATGACTTCGGAGCAGTTGGAAGCTATGGCTGGTGGTGAACTCCTAAAAGGAGAGGTTTGTAATTTTAAATACAACCATGTTTCTCGAGATAATGCCAAGCCAAAATACTCAAAATTAGCCCGTGTTTTAATAATTTAAAACTTTCCAATAGGCCGGCTACTTTTCTCAAGTGCGGAACACGAAGCGATCGTCAACTAGATTAAAAGAAGCTATCGTCGGGAATAACTTGGACATTTCGTTGTGCATTCTAGCTGCACAACAGCGTCATTGCTGCGTGTGGAAAGGTAAGTTCAAATTCTTGTTTCACCTTGTGACGAAAAGCGTGAATCTTCTCTTAGTGCATGTACTTATTTGAACCTTGAGAAATACAGTGTTTTCCTATAACTTGAATCATAATGTTTATTATTCGCGAATTTTACTTGAGGATAATCCCTATTTGTGACTGCATTTATTTTATCAGATGGTGTACAAAGTAATGAATTGCTGTTCTTGTTCAAATAGAATACGAAGGAGACTATCCCTCTAGCAGTGAGCCTCCAGGTTCACAACTAAAAGTAGTTGGCAGATTAGCTGACCAGTGCCAAGATGCTTTAGTACAACTTGGAACCTTCTTGGCATCATCGCATGCCCCTGATGAATATGCTGCTAGATTGCCGCCTTTGCAGGTTAGTAATATTCTTACATCAGAATTGTTGGCTACTGGTGTGGATGCTAAGATAAATTCAAATATTCTATGTGGTACAATATCCCATCTGCCGAATTTCATTCAAATATTATGCCAGGAGAATAAACATCTTCATAAATTTACCCTATATAAATTTAACCTATATATTTTTTTATTCTATTTAATTCACTAGGAATTGCTTCGGGATTACCACGTTGATGCAGACGTAGCATTTTTCCTCCATCGTCCAGTGTTGGGTCAAAAAATCACCGCTAAAGTTGAAGCTTTACGAAAACTTTCCGATACCAAGACAGATTCAACAGAAAAGAGCATTGAAAGATATACTCAAGCTTCGCAGGAGGCACTGGAACCCATTGTTCAGTCTGTAACTCCTATTTTACCAAACAAAGTTTGGGAGGATATTTCTCCTGAGTTTTATGTGACCTTCTGGTAAGTACAGAAATATCTTAAATCCCAATGAACCTATAAAAATTTATTTTTAACCGACTTCCAAAACAGGAGGACATTCTCGATTCGGTGCGTATTGTTTTTCTATGTCTAAATAGTATAAAAGAAAGTCGCGGTTTGTCTCTGTTTTCTCCGCTTAATTCTTCTAAATAAAGAGAAACGAGTGCGAGTGTGTCGGTAGTGATTAATGCAAATACTTACAGGTCGCTATCCATGTACGATCTTCGAGTTCCGGAGGAAAGTTACGATAGGGAAATAGATCGCTTAAAAATAGCGGCAGCCAATGCAACAAAGGATGCATCTCAAGGCACTAAAGGAAAGAAAGAGCAGGAGCGTTTTAACGCTCTTATCGACAAACTCCAGGTGAGTGCAGGCAGGGCACTAGTTTCTCCATTAATATTGTAACGCGCCAGAATTAATGTCGGGTACATTAAGTTACTACTAGCCCCATCTAGTATCGAGTAGCAGAATTAGTAGAGTCAAGTACCTTCTAGACATTTCTTTGCCAGAACATTCTACACTTCTCGATATCTGGTCAGTCGGCAGCAGTAGTTACGAGTACTTTCCAGATGTTTCGAGAATAGAAGTTTCTAGAATTAACTGTCCTATATTATAAGGAGCGCGTAGTCCGCGACCGGGTCAGTATTGGATTTGCGATACAAGCGAATACTTCGGAAGCGATCTTCAAGTGCGATTAAAGTGATCAGTGGTGAAGTTGTGTTCTATAATTAGTGAGTTTAAAGTTGTAATTAGTGTTGTTAAATTAAAGTGTCATTTTGGTTATTTAATCGGCTGTTTTTATTGTCACGAACCCCAAGCTCGTAACAATATGTAACAGTAGCATTTTCAAATCAGACAAGTTTTTGTAAGCCTACGCAGTTGTCAGGCACGACGGTCTCGCACTGACAGTGTGTCGTGTATCGCAGGAGGAGCGGCGGCGCCAGCAGGAGCACGTGCGGCGCGTGCGGGCGCGCCTGCTGCGCGAGTGCGGCGGCTGGTTCCCTGCGCGCGCCGCCAAGTCCGCCAAGAACGAGACCGTGACGCGCCTTATGCAGCTGTGCCTGTTCCCGCGCTGCGTCTTCACGGCCGCCGACGCGCTGTACTGCGCCGAGTTCGTGCACACCGTGCACTCGCTGCGCACGCCCAACTTCTCCACGCTGCTGTGCTACGACCGAGTGAGTCTTCTATCTATCTATTGGGTATAGTTTCCGCACTTAGTCTTGATGTTGGACCATTGTGCGTGAGCCATGGCGGCCGTCATTCCAACCTGCCAACCTCCCTCCAGAAGCAGATCAGTCCTCCTAATGAGTTCAGGATGTCTGTAAGTGAATTCGGTGTCCCTATTTTTTGTCTCCGTATTACGGCGACGCCTGTGCACTCAAGGAGCACGTGCGATACCGTTTCTTCCTCCATGCATGCTCTGCACAGAGGACTGTCCGTTATACCTATCGTGTGGAAATGTTCGTTTAGTGAGCAGTGTCCGGTGATGGTCCCCCCGCCACCATTCGTAGGCTGCCCCTATCCAGTCGCAGAAGGCGCTTGGTAAGTTTCCTGTTGGATGGCATAGTGCCTGCAGCCTGTTGTCGAGGCCCACCAGCGTTCTGCTTGTGTGTGGGTATGTTCTTGAGGCCACGTGCGCAGCTGGGTGAAAGGAAGTGGCACTATGGGTTCGGGTCCAACAGCCATCATGCCAGATCCCCTCCTGGCCAGCTCATCGGCCGCGTCATTTCCTAGTGATCCGTTGTGACCTTTTATCCACTGCAGCGTCACAGTGTAGCGATTTGTCACCGTGACGAGTTCTAGTGCATTGTGGCATTCTTGTATATGTTTCGGGGTGGTGTAGTTTCTCTCTAGGGATTGGAGAACTGAGGCGCTGTCGGAGAGTATACGAATATGAGTATCCGTGACTCCCCTGGCTTCTATGGCATGGATCGCTAGGATAAATCCCACGCATTCCGCCTAGTAGACGGTGTTGAGCTTTCCGAGTGAGTCTTGTTGATCTTTGTTATATTTTTTTACTCGCCTTGTTTCATCAGCTAACGAAAAAGATATTGCTGATAGCAATACCCGCAAATTTGAAAGGCTGACACGGTATGTTTCAATGATAAAAACGTAGCTTTACATAGCCGAACTTTTAAAAACCATCGCAACCTCTTGTAAAAATAGGTAATTATTTGTGGTGTTCCAGTTGTTCTGCGACATCACGTACTCGGTGATGTCGTGCACGGAGGGCGAGGCGGCGCGCTACGGCACGTTCCTGTGCAAGGTGCTGGGCACGGCCATGCGCTGGCACGCCGACAAGCAGGCCTTCCACAAGGAGTGCGCGCACTACCCGGGCTTCGTAACCAAGTACCGCGTCTCCAACCAGTTCACCGAGGCTAATGACCACGTGGGCTATGAGAACTACAGGTACTGACAGTTTTTGAGATTAATAACATCTTCTAAGCTATTCTAATGCAATTGATACTACATATTTTCGAAATAATATATCAATGTAATGTTAAATTAATGGAGTATTGTGTCCACTGTAGAGCAGTCAAGTGTATCAAACTAATTAACGCATAATATTATTCATTTCCAGGCATGTGTGCCACAAGTGGCATTACAAGATAACTAAAGCTATGGTAGTGTGTCTGGACTCGGGCGATTACGTACAAATACGTAACGCGCTTATTGTATTGATACGAGTATTGCCGCATTTTCCAGTACTTGCTAAACTGGCTCAAATCATTGAACGGAAAATTGATAAAGTGAGTAGTAACAGAATATTTTGAATGCTATTCTTGGTCCATGCCATACAGGCAACATATATTACGTTCCAAAATATTATTAAGTTGATAATTGCGTGCGGAATAAGCTTAAATTAAATATAAATCTTTATAGGTGAAGGAAGAAGAAAAAACACAGCGTCAAGATCTTTATGTACTGGCTACGGGCTACAGTGGTCAGTTACGTAATAAAGGTCCTACAATGATGCGGGAAAGTGATTTCCATCAGGTAAGCTGGTAATCTTGTTTATTTTTTACCACTCTATAAGATAAGTAGTGGTATCAAGCGAATCTTCTGACCGGGGGGTGCCCAGGTGGATCCCCAGGGTGGTTAGCCCATGCCTTACTTTCCACGTTATTAATTTGAGGAATTAGTCAGTAGCAGCTAATAAAGTCGGGCCTGTGGGTGCAGTGAGGCCAGGCTGCGTGTGTGAGTGACGTGTGCGTGCGCAGGTGGGCGACAAGCACAAGGCGGGCGGCGCGCCGGGCCCGGCGCCGAGCGCGCTGAAGGACGACGCGACGCCTGCCAAACCTGAACCGGAAGCTGTTGCGTCGCCTCAACAACCCGTTGGTGAGTGCTTCTGTGCCACCACTTGCTAAAACAGGCTAGCAGTAAATAAAACCATAGAGTACAGCTTTCTTTGTTGTTCAGACTTTTTTTGATCAGCATGAATACTTTTTTTAGATGTCGAAAAAAAAGAATCGAGGACTAGTGACAGACGTCGCGAAGAGGTTGATCGTGAAAAGGAACCAAAACGGGAATCACGATCGTAAGTATCGAAGAAGCTGTATTCATATCTTTATTTAAATCATAAAACATGGTGTTCCAAAGTGCGTGGTCATGTTTAAGGGTGATGTGGGGTAGCTGATATATATTAAGGAAAAACATAAAAAATGTGACTGTTTATGGTTCCGTACCGGGTATCCAACGGAACCCAATTACTAAGCCACCGCCGTCCGTGCGTCCGTCCGTCTGTCTGTCAGCGAGCTGTATCTCAAGAACCGTAATAGGTAGACAGTTGAAATTTTCAGAGTGTATATGCCGCTATAACGACAAATATAAAAGTTTTTTTTTTAATACATTTATATTAAAAAAATTAAGCAACAAACGTGTTTTTTCCGATTTTTGTTACGAAACCCTTCGTGTTAGAGTCCGACTCGACCTTTTTTTTTTTTTTCAAATAAATAACCACAAAAAACGACTAAAAAGTTCTGAAGAAATGACTTTTCAAGCAGTGTGATGCAGTTGGTGACAATTACTTTAGTTCAATCACAGGATTGGTGTCATCAATTCTGTAATTGAACTAAAGTGTATGTGTGTTATTTTTTCCTTAATATATATCAGCCACCCAACATCATCCTTAAATATGCCACACACTACTGGAACACCCTATAAAATGATTAACTATATTTCAAATTATTCTAGGTCACTCAAGGAAAGGGTTAAAGAAGAAATTAGAAGTAAGGATAGATCTCCACGTGAACGCTCGCATAGGGTAAATATTTTTGTTAAATTATCTTTAATATAAGTAATAAATGCACAATATGTACATCATGCAATTTCGATAAACATGCGTGAATGTCGCCAACAGAATTATTTTAATGGGTGTGTAAATAGGCTTCAATAATTGTTTTTAGGAGGAACGCTACTTGGAAACGGTATCGCCACCACACGACCATCGCAGCGTTCCCGATGATATAGAACGAGGTCAGTTTATTGGGCAAAACTTAAGTAATGACCTCATTTTTGTAGATAGAGACAAATGGAATTAATGTAAATTAATGTATGTTTCACAGATGTAAAACGACGTAAAGTAGAAACCAGCGGCAATGGCAAGGTGAGTATTGTTGTAATAAACCGACCTTGCATCGCGCTCGCACCTGACTGAGGATTGGGCTGGACCGCGACCACGATGTGCCGCACGATCTCTACTAAAATATTATAATAAACCAAATCAGTGTTCAAGATCATCAGGACTTTGTGGAAACCAGTGCAATAGAAACTATAGACTTAATAAAAGTGCTAAAAAAATATAAATACAACAAAAAATAATATCATTAATAAATCTTAAAATTATATGATCCTGGGAAAAAACAACATTAACGATTATAACGGCGTTTCAAAACAACGACATCGCTGGATGCAGCATATGATTTTACATTTAATCTACAATTGAAGACTACATTTTTACGAGTGGACAATGAAAACTACTTTCACAAGAAAAGTATTTATAATTTTTGGATTGAATTTTAAGTGAAAAACAAAATAGATAAACCAACTCAACTATTCAACACAAGCATATAATAAATCGCTTTTATCTCATCTTGTTAAATGATCCCACTATGTAATTTTCTATTGGAGTCTACTCCTACAACTTTAATACAAAATCATCGAGAAGAGGACCACCGTGGAATACAATTGAAGACAAAGAACACAGCAAACAAGCAAAAACTTAGTTTAAAAATCATCAAGAAGATAATATCCCTCAGGAATAAAAACTATTGAAGAAGTTTTCATGTTTCTGTAAACATAAAAGCCAAATGCAACATACAAATCAATACCAAAGGAAAAATATCGTGTGTATCGTAAGTCCATTCAGCCCAGTCCGCTAAAATACGGTAAGGCTTGTAATTATTCAAATAAATTGTAGTCAAAAGGTCCTCTGAATAAAGAAATGCCAAAATTACAATTTAGAAAGATCTGCATAGTCGCCATTTTGCTGAAATACGTCCACTGCAACATGGGCCATCCGCAAGTATCGTCACGACTAGTCAACAATTATCAAGAAGAGGAATCTCAAGATATACAATATGAGCCACAATACCTACCACTAAGTAGCAATTAATCAAAAATATGAGCTTAAATACCAAGACCCAGTTGACATGAAATGGAGCAAAAAGCTGTAATGAAATGGAGCCATTCATAGCTGGAGCGCCGATTAGAGGAAATATAAGTGTTTTGGAATAAAGCCCCTGCACCACTACAGTCATTGAATCATCAAGAGATCACAGAAAAGGAGGCATTCGATTTTTTCATGAAAAAACTAGAACTTCTGGATCTGTTACCTAATATTTACACAACAGTGAGTTCTACTTACTAAAATAATCAAAATCACATACTTTGAAAGCTACAATATAATCGTCCTAACCTTCTGCAGAGCAAGGAGCTGGCCTTCAAAAACTGGTAGCAAATGACTTGACTGAATTTCATCAATTAAAACAAACAACAGCAAGATTATTCAGAACATAATAAAATATAACTGGCTTATCATGCAATTCAAAAACGGGCCTGCCACATGTTTTAAACAAGACTTCACGATCAAGCATGAATGAAAAATGTATTTTTTTGGGAACAAAAATGTAGTGAAAACGGGAGTGGTGAAAAACAAGAAAAATATGCTACTGAAATGGAAGATTTTTCTTTATTCATAGTCCCTTTTGACTTTTATTATTTTGGGTAAAAGGAACTATAATTTCGGCTTACTAAAGTATTTCCATTTATAATTTGTTGTGCATATTTTTTAACCTATTTATACTATTGTATCAAATATTCATATTTCTTTTCTGCAAAGCAGGGTAGCAAAGAGATAGAGGAACGTTCACCAGAAAAGGAGAAACGAAAGCCTAAATTGAGGGGCGATGAACGTAAAGAGCGTAAGATGAATCGCAAAAGGGTAAGAATTAAATCTTTTAACACAAACAAAATATACAAGCAATCCTACCTGGAATGCTTGTATATTATGTTTGTGATGATTTGAATACAATTAATGTCTCAAGTTTGAAATCAGACTCAAAGCTATATTATAAACTACTAGCTTTTGCCTGCGACTTCGTAAGCGCATATCCTGTTTTTTCCCATGCCGTAGGAATTTCGGAAAATGCTCTCTTAGTGCTCCCCTACACTCCCCAAGGAACCTACATGCCAAATTTCAGCTTACTACGACCAGCAGTTTTGGCTGTGCATCGTTTGTCAGACACTCACTCGTCA
The DNA here is from genome assembly GCA_002192655.3 of Mamestra configurata. Lineage (NCBI taxonomy): Eukaryota > Metazoa > Arthropoda > Insecta > Lepidoptera > Noctuidae > Mamestra > Mamestra configurata. Next base: position 115,976 of record NDFZ01004882.1, read on the forward strand.
GTAACGGAATAATTTTATATACGTAGTAGGATTACTAATACTGCATTGCCGTTACCTGAAAGCGAGAAGTTTCAAGCATTCCGCTGTGAAGAATTCTGACTACACAAGCACGGCAATCCTGCTCGGAATGGCTTGCCTTAATAAAAGTTCCGATGTCTTGCATGCAATTCGCATGCGCACAATAGTGAGAAGCGCCGTGAAAAATAAAATATTTATTTTTGTTTATATTTTAACGTGTTTAATTTATGTTCAATTCTCTTAACTAAATAATCTTTACATTCCATCGATATGATGCGTGATTGGTGTAGTGTTGGTTTTTCATAATTGCACAGTCGCGGACATAGGACATCCCTCGGAGATCGATTCTTGACTCGCCTATTAGTTTTGGTTTGAGATATTAATGAGCGTTCAATGCATCATACTTGTTTTGACTATGGTAAATAGATTAATATGTGGGTCATCATATCTTACTTGACTAAATTTTATTAATGTAATTTTAATAGGATAGAGCAGAGGAATCTGTGATTTTGGAGCAGAAGAGGCGACGGGATGAACAAAAAGGTGCGTTCTATTGTTGTTCTTCTGTTTTCAGTGACCATAGCATCAGCAATGTGATCTGTGTGTGTTCAGTTATATTTCACTTAATGTGGTGTGTGGTGGCCTGTACTTTGTATTTTACTCGATTTACTGGACCAAGAGTCAAGCAGTATTTTCGTTGTATTTACCATCACCGTTTTATTATTTGGTTTGTTGCATTTGAATAAACTCAGGCTATTGTAATCCATCGCTGGACAAAGACGCTCCCAAATTGCCGCACAACACGAGGTCTCATCATTCAGTATCCAGCATGACTCGGCCGCCTTTTTTTTGGGTCGTCACACCATATTATTCTGGAGCTACCTCAGCACGTGTGAAATGCTCTGCTCACTACATTCAGACATTCCCAGTCATCTGCCGACGTCGATCGATCGTCGATCTGTTGACGTTTTGGTTAGGTCGGTGAAACACGATTATTTTCTAAAAAAGACGCTGCGGCTTATTAAGAACTTATTCTTATAACTGAGGACGTGCAAAGCTTCCTTTTACTTTTAATTCTTTTTACCAAATTCGGCACAAACACAGCTTCTGTCTTGCCTTTATACGAGTATTGTTTTATTGAAAACATGACTTCGTCGTCATGACTAAAAATTGCCAAAACATGGAGTGGACGGAAATGGTGAAAAACCTGAAGAATAAAATTTAATTTTAATTTAAACTTTATGTACAGTAGTGGTACATTGGTTAACCTTTGGGTTCTTTCTTCATAGTCCCTTTTGACTTTTAAATGTAGGTTTAGCTTCTTTCTTGCTTTTATTCTGTGTTATTTATCAGTCTCTGAAAACACATAGGTATCTCACAATTTGTGATATCGAGTTGAATAATTTAATGTTTTTTTAGCAGTTATTAAAATGGGAAGCCACCAGAATGGTTCACAACAAGAAGATCATCATTATGAAAAATACCATAAAAGGGTAAGAAATTTGATTAATTAGAATTTGATAGCTATCAAAATCATGTATTCATTTTAAAAATTTTAAGTACAAAAAAACAGTGGAAATAATGAAAGTAAGACATCATGAGATACCAAAATGAAACAAGTGACGGAAACAATACCACACAATTTTGTATTTGAGGTAATCGTACATTAGCACTTTTGAGAACTTCTTTTTATGTTATGAAGACATTCATTGAAAGAGTCTCAGTTTTGAAATATTGGGGTAAACATATCATGGCTAAAAAAATAAAAAGATGTTAGTTACCAACAGAATAACTTTCATATTTTCTTTCAAAAGCACTTTATTTTATGTTACTAGTATTAGTACCTCCATATTTTAGAATTGGGGCACAATTGGCCCTAAGGCCAAGGAAAGGGTCTAATCTGATGTTATTCAATGAGTTAAGACAGATCGAGTAACCTACAGCAGTCAGACTCATATCTGTAAGGGCTCTTGATTCTTTAATTCTTTATTGTACACCATAACAGCTTATATTAATTCGCATTTAAAAAATAGTTCATGTACAAAGGCGAGCTTAACTCAAAAATGCTAAGCTAAACCCACACTGGCTTTATTTGATTAGTAATGCTAACTCCTCTAAAGAACAGCAATGTGGCTCATATTCCATTCCATTTCCTCAAAGGCTAATTCAATCTTCATTTCGTGGTAAAATAAGCTAATGCCATTTGTGTTCCAAGTAATAAAATATTAGGATAAAAGTAAACTAATATTTTTTTATGAGTGACGAACAGCATCGAGGCTTATGTTTTCTAAAAGGGCTTCTTAAGTTCTTATTTTATGTCGTTGGTACTTAGGTATATTATATCTCAGTTGTGAAATGTTAAGGTAAATGTTCACTGGCATTATTCGATGAGTTAAGGCAGACCGCGTAACTAACAGCAGTAAGACTTACATTTTCTTTGAAGGGCTTCTTAAGTTCTTGACTTTTTATTTTATGAAATGACAATTTTATCACAATTATGAATTATGGGATAAACGTACATCTTCGTCATCGAAAAATGCCAATGTAGATAACATTGGCATTTTTAGCAGATAACGGGAATAAACGGCTTTTTAAGTAGGTGACATAATAGGATAGAATTTTATTTTGCAAAAATGAGTTATGAGCCACTATTTTCGTTTTTTGTTGGCACTCGCTGGTGTTGTAAATCGCTGTTTGTAATCGTTTTGTACCTATGTAAAAAGCCCCGCCCACCAACTTAACCGAAAAATAGACAATATTCTAATTTTTTGTTTTGTTAAGTAATCTCATTAAAATTGACGTTTAATGAATGTGAATGTTCGGAAGATTCTTTTAATACTAATTTAAAACTGGTTGGTTAGATCAGATTTCAAAGAAAATTGTCCATTCTCCTTTGTTCCTCCTATCATAAATTTGTGGAGTGTTGCTTTATACCTGATTTTTTAATGTTTCATTAATTTACCACTGAAAGAGATCCTACCAATTTGATTAATCATTTTTATTTAAATTAAAAATGTTATCCACAGGAGAAGTCGCCCTTCCGAGATCGTTCACACGAGGAGCCCAGAGATACTAAACAATATCCTTTTTAATAGTTATTTTTAATTATACAAAAACTTTTTTTTATTAATTTTACTAGAACTTTGAAAGTTATTTCTAATGGCAATCTAAATAACCTTCGGACTGCCTTACGAACGCTCGACTAAATTGCTATTGTAGTTGGTCGTTGCAAAAGCGCACCAGGTGCGACGGTTCAAAGCGTTTTGAAACTATGTTTTTAATTACCACCACCAAACTTTCTACAGTAACTGTACAATAGGCCACACGGCATTGGTAACCAAAACCAGTATAAGCTAATAAATAAGCTGCCCTCTTATTCTAATAAAGTATTGCCACCGGAGGCGTGTGGTCGACTGTACTTAATCATTTCAATGCCACCAGTTATTGTCGCTGGGTGGAATATGCATATGTATTGCGCTCAGTGATAGCTAAGTTTTTGAAAAAAAATATAAACAAATTGATTGCCTTAACACGTGTTTACTAGACGGTCGAACGAGTCTAAAATTAGAAGATAAACGATGACACAGAAGGAAGAAATGAAGATTAAATTGATTAATATTAAATTGTGGTATGATTTTATGATAAATAAAATATTTAAACCACATAAATTGGTTTCATTTGGTGACAGAAACTCATCAGCATCACATTATAAAACTCACAACTAATACCTCACAAAACGAGCTTTTTTCTTAATCGAAGGACAAACTTAACTGTAGTTGAAAAAAATGTTCTCCCATAGGTATATCGATATAGATCACAATCAATTCTCCAACTGCAAATGTAAGCTTTTAATCGCAAAAAAAAGAACAGGTAGGTACTACCAGTATGCGTTAACTTGGCACCTGCCTCGAATTATGTTTTGACGTTTTAATTTAAATTGAACAATTCGATTTCGATGAAAATAATATTAATGCAAGAGTGATGCTGCCGAATGATGCTGTTAACGCGTACGGGTAAGTAGGTAAGTACCTATGTGATAAAACGACAAATTAAAGGTTTTCGGACGTTTTCCTTGACTTGTGCTGTGAGACCTGGGATATACCTACCTACTATATTTTTTGGTAAGGTTTTGATTTATTTGCGAGTATCAATAAATATCTCTAAAATTGACGTTTATTTTTGCGTTGACTTAAAAGCTTGATTTTTAAAGCTCGAAGGGACCGTAAACCTACCTATGTGATATTAATTTCAACTTGGTATCTCCCATGCGATCCGTGGTGCTATTCTGTAAAGTCTCACAAAGGTGAAGTGAGCATGATGTTTCAAAAATCAACCGGCCGTAGAAAAAGGACCTTGATAAACAGTCGTACAACGAAGTGAGTAGGTGATAAATGATAAAAAATTGAGATTTTTTTATACAATATGTGACATCTTCCACAACCTACAACTCACACTCTTACAGAGGAGGCGTGTGTCCGAGTGGCTGATGTAGGCTGAAAAAGAGGGTTTTACTTTAGAAAAGTCAGTAATACATAGGTGTAGGTATATAATTTCTACCTATTTATTTATTTGTCTTCTAAATAAAGACTGCGTGTAGGGCACGAAAATGTTTGTCTTCTATGAAAGACTGGCTGCCAAAAGGTCATCAGATCGTTTTGAAAATTGAGGTTGTTTAGCAAGGAAATACCTATCGTTGAAAACAATTGCGAAATAATAATATTCAAACCGTTTTGTTCTGTATGGTGTCGGACGTAAAAGAATAGCACCATCCCATCACTTCCCGTGGGTGTCGTAAGAGGCGACTAAGGGACTCACCAGAGAGTGGGCAGCAGCATTCTCTGTACATTGCAACAACTATAAGTACTGAGATCGCTAACCCGTCTGCCAAGCGTGGCGATTATGGTAAACCCGCCCTCTTAGGGGTAGCCTATGTCCAGCCGTGGACGCTTTTTTGGCTGATATGATGATGAGGATGAATATTCAAGCACGGTACAAGGATGTACTAGCCGTTGGTGAATGATTTTGATTGACTAGTTAGGTACCTATATCTAAGAATGTACCTATACCAAGAGCATTGAATCGGACATTTCTGAAAACCATGTCATCTCGCAAGTCAACGTGGAACCACATTAGTCAGGGCAATAGCAAAAGATAACGACAGGACAAAAATTTAAGTATCTGCCTATTTCAGAAAACCCGTACCTAAGTCACTGATGTAGGTACCTACTGTGGGGTTTCTGTAATGGATGTAGTTACCTACCTACACGATATTTTTTTAAACTGAACTACCTAGCAATAGCTGTCACTAGTGTCAAGAAACATGCTGTCTCAATGTAATAGATTATAATGTCCCAAATGATCAAAAGCTCATTTAAAATAAACCCAACGTTCCTTTTTCTTCCTTTTTTAGAGAAGATTGGATTAGTCACTACAAGGGAATACCTAGGTACATAGGTACGCGGATTAGTTTCTAATTTTTTTACACAAATTATTTACACTGATTACTTATAAGGAAAATAAGCTTAACTCCTCAAGCTCCGCCGGCAGACCGGTGTATAAGTATATAAGTAAACAAGTATATATATAAGTTAACAGTGTAACAATTACTTAGAGGTGAACACCACATGCATAAAATAACATATCCGAAGGTTAAGTTATCTTACATAGTAATAAGCGCTAATCAACATAATTTTTAATATTTATAAAATTAAGATTTAATTTGACATAGGAAACATTCCTTACCTACCTATTGATAAAATCTTCGAATGAATCAAATGTTTATCCTTGAATAATGTAGGTAGGTATCTAGAGCAGTATTAAAGTTCAAGTCTGCTTTCATTGTTAAAATAACTTATAATAACAAATAAAAAAATGGAAAACATAAATAACTGAAAAGTAAAATCAGAAAGTGTAGTAGGTACCTACCTACTACACTTTTTATATCCTACTTTGTGTACTTACCTACATAAAGTAGGATATTTGTCACGTGGCTAGAATCAGAACTACGGCGCCATCTTGGAATTTCAATACTTACAAGTTCCTTTTTTCCAAGGCTAATGTTACATGTGTCGAAGAATGTTTACCAACAACGCCCCGTCAATACCTACCATTCAAACAAAAAGAGAAAGAAAATTCTGCAAAAGATCCTTGTAGCACACCTGGCAAATAGTTGAAACACGCGGTACGCTCCGTACGCTCGGCTTCTAAAAAGTTGGCAGGACTTCAGGACAGCTAATGAGTATAATATTTACTAATTAAGTGCTTCCATTGACCTATAGTGACCTTGCAGCTACATTAATTAACAGACACCAGATACCGGACCTCCGTTATACCTACCACTGTAACGTAGGTACTTTTCAAGATATTTTTTTATTTGAGATGGGTTTGCTCTTGACTCTGTCATAGATGACAAAGTCGATGATCGAGCGAGCTTACCCAGAAGAAGCCTACTCGCTCTAATTTTGAAGAGATTAGGGTTGTATGCGTTCGGGAAAACAGACGCAGGCAGACAGTTCCACTCCTTTGCTGTGCGCATTATATAAAAGACGTTTGGCAAGATAGTTCAAATAACACAAAATATATCCTTAATGTAAATTTCCGCCCAGTTCTTCCTACCTACGGAAATTGATGTGCGTCAGGATTGAGAGAAAATGCCTTGAATGAAAAAAAAATATTGCTATCAGGATTGTAGAAAAATTGTAGAACCGATCCATTTTGTAGCACAAAAACAAAAAAAAAGCTAGGTATAGAAATTCAAAGGGTTTCCTCAATCAGGGGTTTCTGTATCTCGGTAAACTGATGCAAATCTATGCATCAATTTCAAGATTTAGTAGAAGTACAATTAAACACCTCCAAAAATCAGCACGATCAACGAACGTAGGTACAGATTTTTATAAGGGGTTAGGTAAGTTTGCATTGCATTGCGTTCTGGAAAACTGGCTATGTTTACAAAATATATTTTTTCGTCACTAGGTAGGTATTTAGTAGAAGTTGTCTAGTAATTTGTAAAACAATATGAAATACGACAAATGTTATAAAAAATAAATGTTATCATGCCAAAACGAGGACCCTGGTGATGCTGTAAAAAAAAACATTTGAATGACAATTTTAGTAGAATTATAAACTTTCTACTAAAATTGTATACCTACCTAGGTAAAGATATTTCGCTGAAAGATTGATTACTTTACTTCTCAAGATAGTCGCTTGAAAATATTTTGGTGCTGCAGAACATTTAGGGTGACCATACCTAAATTAGTTTTGCCAAGATCTTTTTGGTATTCAGAAGCTGCTTTTTTGCCACTAAATATTGATATGAATTCTATTTGTGGTATTAGTCAAAGAGGTCTTCATTACCGGGTCAAATAAGATAACCTTCTCAAATTAGCACTGACAACTGTCAGACGGACGGAAGATGTCGGATCTCTTGTAATCATTCTGCAGGTACCTTTTATCTGCGGACGGTGAGCATTGGGTGGCTCGCCGTTCGATCACCACCAGGCCCGGGTCGATGGCGAGTTGTGTTTCACGCGCGCCTCAAAGAGATGTCAGCTTAAAAGACGGGGCCCGCTAGGGCCAGAGCCTGCCAGGGTTGCGGAATTTGTTCGAAAGAGTCACCGCGGCCCTGGAACACAAAGGGCTTTAGAAGGAACACGGATGGGTTTTAGTCAGTAAGAGTCTGACACGCCCTTCCGCTCCGCCCAGAGCGGAAGAAGTCATTTGATGATTACCCATCCTTAAAAAAAAAAAAAAGGTACCTTTTATCTGCACTTAAAACAGATTCGTCGTATCTACATGACTTTTTTTGGGATATGAAGAGCTTGGCGGCACTTGGCTCTTCTTAAATTATCAACACTAGCTTTGCTTGGGGTGTAAGTACCTATAAGTTATTGATTTAGCCGAATGTAGGTAAAATTCATAGGTTATAGCAATGACATTAAATTTACCGGTTATAGAAACTTCAAATTTGTAAGTTTTCAATTAGGTACCTAATGGTCCGTGTGGCATAACATGCAGACCTTTGTTAAAACTCTAAATTCTATAAGTAGGTACTACAAACTCCTATTTACATTGGTCGCAGCCAACTAGTGAAATCTGCCGTTTATTCAACGGCCTGGCCTTTTCAATGATCGGCGTCGGTTAATCAGCGGTCTTAATGACATCCACCGGTTAATCAGCGGTCTTAATGACATCCAGCCAATCCGTCTAATACAACATTTAATTAACGGCTTGGCAGAAGCTTAGGCCGTTAGTAGAATAGGGTGTGACCAAGAGTGTGACGAAAATATATGTCTAGCCATATCGTAGAGTTGGTCATTTCAAGTGTCAACCTCAAACCGAATATCGACGACGGAGTCTCGCTGCGCGGGGCTCCTATTTCTGTCGGCAGTGTTTTAACCTAACATAAATGGCCTGACGGAAGCTAACTTAACCGTCTCGGGGTGCCCTAAGGTTCCTGTGTCCTAAGTTCCCAAATTTGGCTAGGCAAGTCAACTATATCGAACCAAGTTATTTGCCTAGATGTTCAATTAAATGCCAGGATATCACATAGGCCGCTAATTAAACGGCGCCGTTCAATGAAAAGGCTACGCTGCTAATTAAACGGTTGTTTTACAATCAAATTACCTTTAGGTTTTGTCGTTGCCTACTACCTACTACATTTATAACGCTGTGTTGGCAAAGATATACAAATAGGTAAATCATCCATTTGGTTTACAGTATCAAAATACGAAACTGAATAGTAAGAATACTAAATTATAATAATAATACTGAGTTTAGAAAATCACAAAATTTCAGACCACATTTTTTTAATACATAGGCGTTGATATTGAGGTTATTTTGTAACCTTTGTCTGTGCAAAGATAACAATTCAGAATTCTAGGTACCTTTTACACGAAACGAAGTCGAATGAATTGTAGTATGTGTTCTATTACCACATACATACAGTTTTTCACTGGTTGGTACCTATATTATAATTAGGTCGTGATATTTTCTGATATCTACCATGAACTATCAATTTGAGAATCAGAATATGTTCGATCATTGGTTCAGTATGTCACTTGCCAGTAGGAAAGTCATAATTATTATATAATGAAAACAAAAATAATATTCCATCGAGATGTTCCTGTACTGAACGCACCTCGGCTGTTCTGCGCCCGCCCGTCGATGTTGTCATTTTTTCTTAATAATCTATGGTCTTTCTTTATCGTGTTTCTAGTGGAAGTTCTTAACCTAAAATGGAAGTATTATGGGGAAAAAATACTTGTTAATACTAATAATAAAATACATAAAGTGCCAAAAAGTCGATAGGCAGACCGGAATATTTATAAGGATTGCTTGGATTAAATCCAATTAAGTCTTCATTCCAAAGATGCAACGGCGGCCATTTTGCTAACTGCGCGACAAGCTGCGCGCCCCAAATACGTAGATATGTAAGTATTTTTTTTGTTAGGTAAGTGCTACTTTCATATTTTAATTAGATAATGTTCGCAAATAAATCATGTTGGTTTGTATTTTAAACATCAATTTTAAGATACAAAATATTGTTAAACGTCATATCTAAGGATAACCTATCAAAAAGACTAAGTAATCAATAATAATCTAAGTTAACAACCATTCTGAGTGTTGTGTGATGTATTTTTTACCTACTGTTAGGTACTATTGAAATCCGTGTTCGCGCGAAGTAAGTACCTACCATTAAATTGTTTTCTATTGTTTGCGATGCCCGATTCCTGCAAAGATTCTTTCAACACTGCCAGAACCTACCTCCGTAAAAGATAAGACGTGGCCGGATGAAGCTACAGAACGGCCACGTTTGGCCACCCACTTCGTGATCGTAGACGTGACCGCATGAATGCACGTTTAGCCAAAAATGTCTGAAGGACCGCTTTGCAGTCCCCCATTGCCATTGCTGCGCTTTTCCTACTTAACCTAAAAAATATCGATCTAGGTAGGAACGCAAGACTGCTCGCATTGGACCTTTAACTTAGTTTATTTAGGTACCAAAAAAATATCGGACAGGACATGGACATGCAGCATGCTGATCGAAGCGTAATTAGTTGTTGTGTTATGTATTAGTAGTTTGTCAACACCTACCTACATCGGAGTATAAGTAGTTGCTCGCTTAGCAGTGTTCTTGTTGTCGAGATATATACCTAACACGATCGGGGTCTCGATCACAACTTGTTCGATGTAGCGAAATTCGAACAAACAAGTTTCACGATAAAATACGGCACTCCCGCGTTCTTAAGTGCAGTTCCGAAGATGAGGGTAGAATGCGCCTACCTAGATAACGACATCGATATCTATATCTACGACAACGACTTAGTCTAGTGGCACTTCCCTTTTTGGATTCTCATTAAAATTTAACAAACAAAAAAAACGGCTCTGTCTTCATCTACGGAAGCGTTCTCTTGGAATTACCACACAGTTATTACCTAATCCATACCAACTAGTAAAGTAGTGCAATAATACAGTATAATTCTTCTGGGTAATCTCGCTCCATCGTCGACTTTGTCTCTGTCATCTATAAACTAAACTAGAGTCAAGAGCAAACCCATCTCAAAAAAAAAGAAACAGTAGCCGGTCTGGGAGCCGACGGGAACGGCGATCCAAAACAGCCATGGTAAAGCGTGCTGGTGAATCAGGCGCTTTAAAGTTATTGATGATGACTAGTTAGGTACCTACATATACGGATGTAAAGCGGTAAATTTACCCTGGTACAATACGGTAAAAAACGGTATCTTACGTAATTTTAAGTACTTTATGGTAAAATATGGTAATTTTTGGTAAAAAACATATTAAAACCAATACCTTCCTCCTGACCACGGAACTCCTACCAACGGAGGTTCTCAATTCGGTGGTTCTCTTAACGGTAAGTTTTACCAGAACCAAATCAGAAACCTACACGTATGCATACCCACTAACACTATAAATACGGAAATGAGTCAGTATGTGTGTGTATGTTACTACTTTACTATTAACGGATTAATGGATTTGAAGGAAATTTGACAGAGATGCAGTATAGATATATAAAAAAGAACAGAAAACTGGACTCGTGACACTCAATATGCGCACTTACTAAAAATTCCTAAAACTTAATTCCCAAGTCAAGAATTCAAGATATGAATCACACCATGTCATGGATAATAATATTATCATCTATGTGCAGAGGCAGAGCAAAGGACAGCAAAAACTAAATGTTCAATCATGTGTGATCGTTTAGAGTTTGTTTTTGTAAAAAAATAACAACTCGGTATGTTTCTAAACCGGTACCAATGATGGTCCTAACTCCGATGGTCCATGCACAAGAAATAGATCAGATATCACATGGACTGTAATGCTGAATCTGACGCCGAGTCAGCCTGACAATTGAGTTGACGTCGTAAGAGTATATTTACTTACGCTCGTTCGTTAAATTCTTGACTGTATTTGCCACAACCCACAACTAACTCGATAAACGTTGTCCAGTCCTAGTTCTAGATTTTCCAGTCCAAGTTTATACACAAATCTGTCTAAATATATATAAAAATGAATCCCTATTTCCCTTGGTCACGGCATCACGCGTGTTCACGCTGAACCAATTTCGCTAATTCTTTTTTGTTGTTTTTTTATTGTCAGGAGAAGTTTTGATGAAAGAAAATTTTGAAAAAAAATATACATCCGGGCGAAGCCGGGGTGGGCCACTAGTCTATACTATAATATACTATATAGGTAATAAATTCTTTAAACCGAATATTATAAGGAGGAAAGATTTGTATTTTTGTATGTAACGAATAAACTTAAAAACTACTGGACCGATTTCAAAAATTCTTTCAGCAATGGATAGCTACATTATCAGTGAGTAACATTGGCTATATTTTATCCCCGTACTCCCATGGGAGCGGTTACTACGCGGGTGAAACCGCGTGACGTCCGCCAGTCCCATATAAAAGCACATTTTTTTTCAATTATTCAGTTCTCCGGGTAGGTTTTTTCCAATCTTCTATCCCTTAAGATCTTACTCCCGGAAAACTATAAGAACATTTAAAAAAAAACAAAATTGGTTTAGCCAGCCATTCCAAAGTGAATCTACGAACGTCATTTTTTTAAGTAGAACTCCGTCATTTATAAACCGATTTGGAAAAAGCTTGATTTATCTATTTGAAAAGATTTACCTACTTCTGGATTGGTCCCATTTTATCGAAATGCGGCTCTGCTGATGGAATCCAATAGAAATTTATGGGTCTCCTCGAATATTGAGGTGTAATCGATCAAGGACATTAATCCCGCGGAACCGCGGTATTTCCTGGACAGCAAAAAATAACCTTTTTCTGAGTTGATTTTCATGAATTCACGAAGTTCCCAAACGACCTGATTTTTTAATCTTAAAAAAAGTAAAACTCGTCATAATGTAGGGAAAAGCTGATTAAATTTTACTTTATTGCTAGTTGATTTATTCAAAAGCCGTGTTTTTGGTAACTAATGCCTGTAAAAAATTTGGTTGAAAACAAAACACCCTGGTAATTGCTCGTGGACTCGTGAATTCTCTGACGTATCCCGGTTTTTTAAACTGCTCAAATACCATGAGCGTGCAGTAGGCTACAGTAAGGGTAGGCCAGCCCATACATAAGGCCAAAAAAAAAACAACACATTAACACACCACGTTTTTCAACCCTGAATACACGATACTGACGATGCGAATATTTGTCTTTGAAAGTGGACGAAATTTTTTTTTATGGGCATTATTTATGGGCTGTCCTACCCATACTGTAACCTACTGCACGCGCATGTCAAATACCATACAAAAAAAAATCTATTACAAATATGACATGCCCAAAAAAAAATAAACAAAAAAAAAGCTATTTCCTAAGGTACCTTCAATCAATCGTGACATCGGCTAGTTAATTAGGGGCCTATAGGGAGGCAAATCATGAGCTCCTTGGAACAAGTTGTTAAACGGCCTGGATTAAATATAAAGAACGACGATTGTGCCCATTTTCCTTTGAATTCCATTTTTTTCAGTCCTAAAAATCCCACGGGTCCCGCACGTATAGTCCCGCGAAATTGGGGCGGGCAAAAATCCATAGAAAAATATTTTTTTCATATTAATTCCCGAATCTTAAAATTTTATTGGGAGGTTGACTTGATTACAAAAGCATAGGTAGCCAGGTCAGTGAAACTGGTCTCAAGTAGAAAATTTCAAAATCGTGTTTTATCGTGATGATTGAAGTTACGACGACATGCAGACCATTGGCAAATCGGCATCGAATTTGCAACCACTGTTCTGCACTGCACTGCTTCGTAACGTGGAATGGAAACGTGATGTTTCCCGCGGTCCGAACTTTACATAGAAGAGGCCGCTTTTTTCCATAGATAATATTTAGAGACCGTCACCTCCAACCACGTTTTCGTCTGGGTACTAAAAAATCATTTGTATATGTCACCGGAAAATGGCAAACTCCGTAAGAATAAATCTCTCGATAAATTGTCAACTGAACTAACTTGAAGAAGACTATCAAATTTTGATGCGTAAAAAAGTATTCTAAAAATACTTTTTTACGCATCAAAATGTGATAGTCTTCTTCAAATTTTGATGCGTGAAAAAGTATTCCAAATATACTTTTTTACGCATCAAAATGTGATAGTCTGTAATCTCTCGAAGTCATTCCGAGAAATTGTGGACTGACATAAAATGGCTACAAGATTACAAGACTACAAGTCTACAATTTATCTGTTTTCGTGATATACCAAAATTGGAAACAAGGCTCTCATTGGTGTATTCAGAGAGACAAGTTTCCAATCAATCACACTAAAACAGATAAATTATTATATACCAGATGTGGACTTGATCGGTCGTCAGTTTATGTCAGTCTTCAATTTCTCGGAACGCACGGAGATATTATAGAATAGAAGATTTTGATTCGTATATACAAAATGATCGAGAGTTTACAATCTCTGTAATCTTACGTAGTTTGCAATTATCCGGTGACATATATATTCGCCGTATAGGTAATTCCGTTCGCGGCTTATTGAAAACATATTTTTCAAGCAAACGCGGGATGATATTTTTTACTCGTCTCTCTCTATACACTCGAAGGTATAGGTCGATGGATAAGTCTTTCACTAAAAATAGTCTACTAGATTCGGGGAGATTAGGGGATTCTGTTTGAAAGAAAAGAAAAATGGTGGTAATTTAGACGTGTTTCTCCTTTTATCCTTGTTAGGTAGTCGGGAACATTTGTAAAAACCAAGGAGCAAATACAGAGAGGAGACGGCCTAAACAACTGTGCACTGTGATTTTCAACTAGGTCCTGACGTCATCACGTGGGCGTGGCCTTAGTCAGTGTATTGTTGGCGTTCGTCCTGTGCACTTCGTAAACGTTCCCTTTTAACAGCATTACATTCGCGTTAAAAGAAAAAAAAATAAGAAGTGTTATGTTTTATCTTGTAAAAACTATTCGGATAGACGTTCTGATGCTATGGACGGCATCACATTTCATTTGTAAGTTATTTTATGCGTAATTTATTAAAATAGTTCTAGAAAAATCTCTTAGCTTCGGTGTTTTCAAATATAATTCTACCCGACATTAGATGGCGACACTTTGTGTCATGGGAACTAAGAATATTTAGGTATGTAGAGCTCAGTATTTATATATTTTATTAATCATATGTACTGAAATTTCTTCAACTTTCATTCCTAAAGATCCTTTAATCGCCAAAATATTGTTTTTGTAGTTTTTATATCATTTTGTAAACAGGCCGCCATCTATCGTCAATTATGAACATTAATCATGAACATGTCAAAAATACAGGGCCGGAATTAGAATCCAATCCGAATGTCTCGCGGCTGTCTCACACGTGGAAGGTACTTAAGTAAAACATTTTAAATACGCTAGACATAAAAATACAATCTCTTAAAACTAAATATTTTAACTACAATAATTTATTTAAAGTACTTTCCCTCAGTGAGACAACTGGTATGGTAGTTGTTGTTTACTTAATTAAAGGTGAGGCTAAATGAACGTAATTTTATGAGTTGTGAGTCGCGTAAAATGAGTCGGCGGAATTCCGCTTCATACTAAAGTCCAACTCACTTTGCGTCGCCGTATAGCACAAACACCCCGGGCTACTCTCTAAGCCCGAAGTTCGTAGTTTCGGGCTTAGTTGCGAGCGTATTCTACTCCATATCACCTACGGACTTATGACTTATGTAATCCCTAATAAACAACTAATTTTCTTTCGTCATTTATCAAAAATCTTTTTATTCAAACATGTTTTTTTTTTTTCATAAAAGTATCAATAGGCATTTCAATAAAAAATATGTATCAAGATGGTTCGCAAAATGAATTTAAAAAAAACAGATTACCTACTCCCTGCATCGAAAATCCTGAGTACGACCCTGTTGCATCCTGCACTTTAATGTCATCTAGAATAGAATAGAATAGTCTAGTGTGAGATAGTTGCGTAACTACAAAGTAAAATCGACGGAACTAGCGAGTAGTTTTGCTATTGACCGGTAGATGGAAAATAAAGAAGTGGGCGGGATCTAACACCCCCTCACCCCGCAAAGTGTCACGCATTTCTTCATAGGGAAATTAAATTACAACATCTCCTCTTTGTATTTGCTCCATGGTAAAAACCATATGCAACGAAATGCAAGTATAGCATCTATCGGCGTTATTTGCTTACCATTCAAGGAAAGAAGGCATTAGGTACTTTTTTTTTTTTTTTCCTGTGTGGCTTCTCGCAGTTCAACCTGTAAGGTTGTCGACTGCTTAACCGGGCTTGCCTGTGGTGGCCTTAATATAATATTAAAGCCTCCAGCCAGGGCTTATAAAATACTTACAAACTAAGCGACTACACGCTAAGGGCACCCCCTGTGGGGTACGGGCCTCGGCGTAGGGCGTCGCTGGGGGGAGGACAGCTAGGGACGGGCTGGATCGAGCTGGAATGGCATTAGGTACTCGGTAGACTCCACCGAGTCCTTCTCGCCGAGTAACATCCTCTACCCGATAGAGCGTACGTCAATGGCGAAAAGGCGTTGTAATCGTGCGCATCACGACGCAGTGACTAGCCTCTGCCAGCGGCTTCGCCCGCGTGTATTCGAAAATTATCTCAAGGGAATATATTCCCGGGATAAAAAGTATCTTATGTCCTATACCAAGACATGCTCTGTATCACATTTTGCCAACACTTTCTTTAAAGTGATGAATTTGAGAAAATGCTGAAATAGGTGTTGGATTAATTAATTATCATATCAAAGATCATTTAGATCAAGTTGCAAGTAAATCTGACCATTAACAAAAATGTTCGAAACAAGCTTTGCCATCCCATTTCACGCCCTTTTTTTTCAAGGATGGGAATCATTAATTGACTTCTTCCGCCATAATAATACTAAAATATGCTATATTGAAAATAAAATATTGCTATTAATCAAATTAATCATTTTGTTTTTTATATTGAGATATTAGCAAACAACATTTACTGTAAGTATATGTATTTCAAATTTATTGTTCACGTACAAATCAGTAAAATAGAGATAACAATTAAATAGTCATCTAAAAAACAGACTAGAAATAAAATCGCTTCGTTCCTATATTAACAGAAGCATATAAAACTATTCGAAGGCAAGAAAACAATAACAAATTACTTTCTTACATTATTTTGCGGTTGCATGGGCAAAGTATATCACTTTTAACACCTGTTTTTTATACAAACGATTGTGAAGGGTGGCAATAGGATTATAATGTTTTGCCGCGCTATATACTTAATGTTAATTCCCTCCTTTTTAATTTCTCTATGGCGTCGGTAACATAGTCCTGTATTTTAGGAGGGAGGAGATTTCCGGACTTAGGTAGTTACGTGACATGGTGATTCTGAATCGACAAAATGCAATTATTGAATGAGTGGGTAGATATTTATGGTAATAATAACATTTGTAGGTACTTCTAGACATAAATGGCCGAAATTGTATCCCTGACAGTTAATTATTATGCATCCGTTTTTTAAAATGACTGAAACAAAACAATTATTTTATTCTAAGTTACAATTTCAAAGACAGTAGTAGAAAGTATACTTGCGCACTAAATGAATTACTTAATTCAAATTTCGCACAAACGATATTCTTGATTCTACATAACAATATCTTTTGTTTTTTTTTGGAAACGGGGTAAGATCGAAACTTGTAAATGTTATTCCTCGTCAAATATTGATGGGTAAATACGGAAAATTGTAATAAATCCTAAAATACGATAAAGGGGCTTTTTTAGATGTAATAACACAACTAAAAAATAAATACTAGGTATCTAGATATTCCAAAAAAACTCTCGCACCTACCTTGTAAGAAAAGTTACAGGACACGGGGTAAGATCAAAAAACTCGTTGAACTCGCGAAAAATTCGCTGCGCAAACATTTGCATTTTTCACACAACTACTGACTCTCAGTGTCGATTTGAATTTTGCGCCCCCAATTGTTATATTTGCCTCACTGCCCCAGAAAGAGTGTAATGTTAATTTTCTTTGGCACGCTCTGTAGCCTAAACGACTGGATAGATTTTGACAAATGAGGTATCTTTGGATTCGCCTAAATGCGGATTCGTCATAGGCAATATGAATTTTGAAAAGGGAAAACAAGATATCGGCGAGTTTTACTCAAGTAAAGGCGTTTTTTTTCCTGACATAATCGTATGGGTTATGTCAGGATGGTGGGATAGTTTTTGTGAAAAAAGCGTGCAAAAAATATAAAAAGGTGTTTCGTTTAAGGCCAGGATATTCGAGCTCAGTAAGCACTTAGCGTTACTTCCCTCCGCACGCAACAAGTCGCCCGAACGCCCAGTTTCAAATGAACTCACTGACCCCGCTGTGCCAAAAATTTGGTTCCCAGTATAAAATTGTAACAGTAGGTTAACTTCGTTTTGGAATTCATGTTAATTTATTTTTGTCTGTTTTGTATTCGTTTGTTTGCTTGTATGTTTGTTACGTTAAATTGTTACAGTAGGTGCAGTAAACTTTGTTTTACGGAATTCATGTTAATTTATTTTTGTCTATTTTTTGTTCGTTTGTATGTTTGGTAGTTTGGAATAAAATAAAAAAGTAAAAAAAAATATAAATGCAAAAAAGTAACATAAGTAAAAAAAAAGGATAAAAAATATATTTAAAAATTACGAATATTAATCACGCTCGTGCTAGGACCTCGTTGCTGCAAATCTGGTTGAGGCAGAGAGTGTGTACTGGATGTGCACTTATCAATCAGGCTGCTCATTTTCTTTATCTTGCAATACATAGTTTCTTATTGGCATGCCACGTTCATTTCTACTATCTACGATTTCTTGCAGTAAGCATTTGAAGTAAAACTGTACCAGCTTTGGCTCCATATTTGTTAGCCTGAAATTGTCATCTCTTTCTATACGTTGTGTGAACAAAGGCTCATTCTCACCTGCCCAGATTCCAACAAGACATACCTACCGTCCTGTGACATGTAGTTGGCCCTGAATTTGGTAGTACTAATTGCTCTTTTTATTTATGGAGCAGGTCTTTGTATTTTTGCTGCATTTTAATATTTGGTTTTTATTTTCTTCTATTGCTTTGGCCATTCCCTTTTTTATTAGATTTTTTTGTTGTTGTAGTTGTGCTACTGTTATCGTCTGTATATTTTTATATAAAAAACGAAAATATCAACTAGTTTGTATTTACGTTGTTATTACTATAATTATAAATTTATGGTACCTGCTACTGCTAGTACTGTGACGAAAGCAAGTACCTAATTTTACCTATATATGCAACTTCAATATTGTTCTGTCGTGTTTTATGTGTAGGTAGTTATGTAGATATAAATACGTAGAAAATTACAATTAAACATGCCTTATTATTTTTTAAGTTTCCGCAGTTCAATTCTGGCCAATATTTTTCTTTCTTTTGTTTTTATTCCTCATAATTTAAATTTAAATACCGTTATACCTATATTACAACTTATACGCTAATATCTACAGTTTAATTATAACCTACAACAATATTATTTTACAGACTGATTTACAAACACGGAAAATAACATACATTTCGATCGATTAGCGGGATCGCAGCGAGCCAGCAAAAGCGACACAGGTCCTAACTCGGTGACGCCAGGCGGGCTACTGAAGCGAAGCGCTTTTTTTTTTTTGAGACTGGCTTCTCGCTGTTCAACCTATAAGGTTGTCGACTGCTTAACCGGGCTTGCCTGTGGTGGCTTTAATATAATAACTGGAAGTGAAGCGCGCAGGCCGCTTTTATTTAATAATAATATTTTGTTAGAACGATGTACTGTTTTGAGAAAAATAACCATAGAATATTCTTCTAAATGTCATTGCCTATTTTTTGGCATGTTTTTTAGGAGTAAAAGTTGAATCTACTTCAAGTACGACTTAAAAAACGATAAATATTTTTTTATGATCTGTTTTCGCGATTTTTTATGATCTAGTGAAGTTGTAAATATCGTGTTTTGAACCGTAGAATAACCAAAAATGTTTATTAAACTACAACATATTATATTTTAATCAGATCGAAACAAAGAATATTTGATTGTTTAATGTTGAATCAAAAATAGATCCTTTCTGAGAGTCCTGGCTTAAGGCCAGGACTCTCAGAAAGTGTGTCTTCGCGAGTGTCTTCGCGGTAAACGCCATATTTTTTATATCTTTTTGGACGTTTCCTGCGATGTTCTTGAAACTTCGTCGCGAATATTTCGCGGTCTGTTAACGTATACTCTTGGTTTGAGAAAGCATCATAAAAACTCGTGTCGTTTAGACGAGTGTAAGTATTTGTCTTCGCGGTAAACATTTAACTTCAATTATTTTCATAAAATAAAAATGCATTTCTGTATTTTATTTTGAAATAAAAACAATTCCATAAAAGCTTGCAACATTTTAACTACTACATTTTAAAGTTGAAAATTTAATCGCGGAAACCCTATACATCGAAAACCTCTTTTTTTTAAATCAGTTAATAAAAGGCTCGTAGTGACGATTTAATAATGTAACACTAAATTGTAGTATTTAAAAAATACTTGTATGCAAATCCGATCACAAAAACAACAAAAAGTGCCAACAAGTCACTTTTTAAACAGTCTGATGCTGTTGGTGGCATCAAATCTGTGATTAAACTAAACAAATACCACTGAATATATCAGCGTATCGACCATACAAGAGCGAGCGAGGCGAGCTCAAAAAATTCCAAACACCTTCATGTAGGTTGGAAATTATTTTGTCTATCAACGTTCGTAATTTGCTAATCTGAAAACGAAGAAAATGGTGTCATTTTCTTCGCCATCTCCTGAAATAGGCCTTGGCTGGTTTGGTTCCGCGCGCTGCACCCTCCTCTTCTCTTTGATAAGCGCAAGCCGGAATCCGTTGACTCAAAAACGACCATTGAACGACAGCGACATTGTTTATTTTGGTCGTACAATATGACAAACTTGTTATTTGGGGTTCGACACAAATTATTGTTAGGTAAGAAGCGCGGTTCTTAATCTGTGTTGACACCCATCCTTGTGCCAAGCGGCTTATAGGCTATGGTTCTGTAAAGTGCGCCCCCTGAGGCTTGCGCCCTTGGCAGCCGCCCACCTAGCTACGACTCTGCTCACTCTCGCTGCGCAAACATTTGCATTTTTAACACAACTACTTACTTACTCCAAGCGGTAAACGCTGGCTGATGTGTGATATAACAAAATGGAAGTCTTAACAATGTTGCCATCATTGCAAAAACTGCACTGAATCTGGTATTACGGGAAACTTTTTGTGTTCCCCCATTTTTCATCTTCAAAGTAAAATTTTCAAGTCATCGCGCTTTTTTGAAAACTGTGTTCGGTCCTTCTTGACGCTTATAATAACCACAAAAAGTTTCAAAGTGTACCATGCATGTGTTATTGAATAATACTGCTGTACATGTTCTGTTTTTTCTTTATACATATCTACTTGATGCGAAACATTCCGAGCTGAATATTTTCACTAGGGTCAGATGTCCAACAATGAAACAGTGGTACTTACACAATAAAACACTATCATATTTCTAAAATGCTGCGTTGCCAGATCGTACGTTATATCGCGTAAGGACACTCGAGAACCTCCCGCCCTACCCCAGTTTGCGTCGGCGCCACGTGGGAGAAGACGAGTCTGCAGAGCATTTTTAAGTTTTTGACAAAAATGTTAATAATTTATGCAAAATCATTATCTTCATGATTATCTAATATTAAACATATTTCGTAGATTACCGTGGAATAGATCATATTAGTAAAAGTGTTACAATTTAGTGGTTAGTAAAATAAACGTAAGCGTCAGAACCCCTGGACCAATAGAGATATTTGATGTTTAGAAAATACCATAATTTACTACCTTTTTGCTACTATTTGATACCCAACTATAGATATTCTATTTCACGAAGTCCGTTTGACTATGAATGTTGTAAGGTCTGTACGTGCACACTTTTTTAGTGTGCGTAACCTCAGGAGCGCTCAGCTCAGTCACGATCGCGACGCGGTCAGAGTCACTAGTGTTTTGTTTCCGCGCTAAAAAATTCAAAGAGTAACGTCAGCATGGCAAGTAAACGCAGAAAAGTTGTCCACAGTGAGGTAACATTTTTTTTTAACTATTGTTACTACTTTTTGTGTGCTATTAAGAGTTTATCTATCTAATATTATGAAACTTGTTACTTAAATAGGTATTTCGATTTGGTTTTGTTGTAGGGTCGAAGCATGATAGCTAGCGTTTATCATTTCCTGCGAGAAGAGTATGAATTCACAAAATCAGTTGCGGAACCTAACTGTGATTTGTCTCATTTACGAGATATTACAAGGCGTACAGCTGAGGCTACAGGTGTTTCTATGAAAACTGTTCAACGGATATTAAAAGAAGAGAAGGAATTGCCATCCTGCTCATCAAATTTCACTTCTCCTATGAAGAAAAGAAGAAAGCGGGATAGTAAGATAGAAATAGATAATTTTACAGCCGATGTTGTTCGCAGTACTATACAAAATTTCCATGTCATCCATAAAGAAATTCCAACGTTGGCTAAGTTAAAAACTGTATTAAATGAAAAAATTGGTTTTGATGGTTGTATCGAAACTGTTCGTCAATTGTTACTGAAGTTAGGTTACAAGTGGCGTAAAACAGAGAATAACCGTAAAGTTTTGACGGAGCGTCATGATATACAAATGTGGCGTTTAAAATTTTTGAAGAAGATGTCAGAATATCGCAGTCAAGGTCGCCCAATTGTGTACACCGATGAAAGTTATGTCCTTTCAACACACGTGCGAAACAACACCTGGGCACAAAAGAAAGAGAGTACACCATTCTTAAAAAAAATTAGCACAGGCACTCGCTTTATATTAGTGCATGCGGGTACAAAGGATGGATTTATTGAAAATGCTTCATTGATTTATAAAGCCAACTCAACAGCTGGCGATTACCATTCTAATATGAGCTACGATAATTATGTTAAATGGCTAAACGAAAAACTTTTACCCAATTTATCCCCACGCTCTGTCATTGTCTTAGACAATGCTTCATATCACAACACACGGACTGAAAAACTACCGACGTCGGCTACAAAGAAAGCAGACATGCAGCAATGGCTCAGGGATAAGGGTATAGCATTTGAGCAATCTCTCCTTAAATTGGAATTGTACGATATTATAAAAAAACACAAAGATGAACACATAACGTATAAAATTGATGATTTTATTAAGAGCAAGGGTTTTGATGTCATACGTCTTCCCCCCTATCACCCAGAATTAAATGCTATTGAAAATATTTGGGGTATTGTAAAAAATTATATCGCATCAAAGAATATCGAACAAAACATGACGAACATGGAAAGACTGATCTTTGAAAGCTTGGATAGAGTAACCAGTGAAACATGGCAAAAAACCTGTGCTCATGTTGAAAAAATTGAAAAAGAATACTTAAAATACGTCGACCTGGATTTTGAGTTCATAATTAACTTAGGGAACGATTCTGACGAAAGCGAATCAGAAATTGAATTTGATAGTGATTAAGTGCTGATTTTTTTGTTTCTTCTCTGTAATA